>JAQQAE010003487.1:0-20144 GCA_029823295.1 Pseudamia nigra | reverse complement strand
GGAGGGGGAGAGCTCATGAAAATGCCTCCCCACGAATCCCCATCTCCTCCAATATGCACAAACACACACACTCCCAGCTGCCGGGGCTATTATTTTCCTATTTCAATTTGACACCCAGGCCTTTTCATGCTAATTCTATTATTCTTGGAAGTTTATGTGATTTCATATCACTAGAAATCGGTAATGTATTATAACCCCCTTTGAGCTAAAATAAACTGAATCCCCCTGCAGTAGCCACCGGGAAAATAATTACTTTCATATCAAAACTCTGCAGGAGTCGAGCGGGTCCTTTTCGCCTCGGGCTCGTAACCTCATTTCAGTGGGGGCTTATAGATGAATAAATTTGTTAAGGCAATATACAAAGTACAACATGAGATTTCTTAAGAAAGCCCTTCCTACTGTACTCTGAGTCCATGTGCTGCTATTTAGGCTCTCACACGATTTGAGGTGCTTGTATACAATAGATTTATTTAAGAAAAACCTTACATATATAAATAGTATAATACCTTTTTACAGCTCTTGAGGATTTTTGTTGGTCTTGTGATTTTTTGACAACACATTAAAGGATATCTAGAGACTCCTCACGCACACACTCGCAAAAAAGAGAAAGAGCGCACAGAAATTCGATGCAAACATGGACTTGGTGGTGAACCTTTGGCCTAATGAAAGATGTCGCTATATCAGTGCTGTTTTTTTTTTCTTTTTCTTTCACCCCAAGGACTTATTCCACGTCTTTAGAGTCTGTCTTTGTTTCTGCAGGACTGTCACACACTAATACAGACCCGCTGCTGTTCTCGGCCTGGTCCTTGTTCTCTAAATGCTCTTCGACAGGTGCAATGAGCGTGGGACTGTGTTGGAAAGTGTTTTCGCTGCAAATGACAGTGGTTTGAGTACTTTTGCCACTCGGAATCGGGCTGTGATGCGCTGCGTTTATCTTGTCCTCTGATCCGACCTGTCCCTTGTGCGTCGCGTCTGTAAAGTCCGCAGAGCTGCTCCTACATCCCGCAGAGACGCCGCAGCGGCTGTTCGACTGGTTGTTGTTGTTCGTGTCACAGTTTGCCGTCTTCAGAGCAGTTTGAGGAACAATGAATCCAAGCGGCTGCGTGATGGGATAGAGCAGGAAGTGTCCTTTTCCTATCAAAGGCCGAGAGGAGGGTAAGGCCGCGGCGGGGTTGCGTCTCGGTCTGGAGTCCGAGAGGAGGCTTTCCACGCTGAAAGGGTTGAGTTTCTGCAGGCTGGAGGCTCTAGTGGTGGTGGTGGTGGTGTTGGAGCACAGGCTGGACCGGTGGCTGGCTTCTGCTGAGTCCAGCTCGGAGGCGCCAGCATCCCGGTCCAAGTGTCTTTGGTTCTGCGTCTGGAGAGGTGTTTGGTCGCAGCTCGGTTGCGTTTGGTTTCCCCCCACGGGGTCAAAAGGCGGGCCCGTGTGGTGCTCACTGTCGGTCACATGCGACACCCCGCTGTCGCTGTCTGATCCCGGTGTGTGAAATAAATCCCCAGAAACGAGCTTGTTCTGGGACTTGAGCAGGCGTCGCTCCTGTTTGCGCTTCTTCTTCTCCAGCCGGTCCAGCTCTCTGCGGGCGATCTCCTCCGGGTCCATGGGCTCCCCGCTGCACGTGGTGGGGTGGGCGTTGTGAGCAGGTCGACCCGGACCTTTCTTTGTGTTCTCCTTTTTCCTCCATTTGGCTCTTCGATTCTGAAACCATACCTGTGAAGGAGAGAGCGCAGGGAAAAAACATGAAAGAAATGTATGAATTTATTTCAGAGCACAATAGAAGCAGAAGATGCACTAACTGAACATATGTGCAAATTTTGAAAACATCACTGCTCAGTAGGAACCAAGATTTTACCCAAAAAAAAAAAACTGCAAAAAGACAAAAACTGCCCTGTGGTGTTAATTAAGCAAGTTGGGATGTTCAGGCCTTTAGTTTAACCTCTGATTAAAAATAAGCCTGCACAGCCCAAAAAAGTTCTGTTTGAACACATGATATCAAGTTTAGGTTTTATTTACAGGCCTTATAAAAAAAACCCAGAAATAATCCCTAAAAATATCCCTGGGTTAGTGTATTTAAATTAATCATAATAAAATGTTCTACAGGGGTGAATTCGTTTTAATTTCATTCATCCAGAATTACCACAATGTTTATACACATGATGGTTACTGAGGGAAATAAGAGCAATATACAAAAACGGTGGATAAATATGAACATACAATGTAATTGAAGGCAGCAATATTTTATTCATTATATTACGTGTTTTAAACTGGTTTAATTAAACAATATAAGCCATGGAAGATCAGGAAGTATTTTGCTCTATTTAAAAATATGGACACCTTACATAAATACTGTATTACTGCATAAATGTGAGGATGTGGCCCTTGAGGATTTGGGGCACATTTTAGATATTATTTTGTATTTTTCTTTGCAGTTTTCTCATTGATTGTGACTTTAACAAAATAGAAGAAGACTAGACATGCACACATACTGCAAAATATAAAGAGACAAAACGAGTATTTACCTGCACCCTCGATTCTATCAAGTCCAGCCGCAGAGCCAGAGCTTCTCTCATGAAAACGTCGGGATAGTGGCTCTCATTAAAAGCCTTTTCTAATTCCTCCAGCTGCCAACCAGTGAAATTTGTGCGAGTTCTCCTTCTCTTGCAACCAGGGCTATCTTTGTCTGGGTCCCCCGAGTCTGACAGAATACATGTAAACAAAGGAGAATCATTTTTAAAACCGACCACATCATCAGCCCTGATTCGATGCATAAGCAGAAGATTTTTTTTTTTTTTGCAAAGTTTACATCTGAAGAGGGTGATAAATGCACCTGTCAAATCTGTCGCGTTTTCTGGATTAAACCCAAAGCTTCAGATGTTAACATGAGCATTTCCGTGCTGGTATTGACAGAAACATTGTTTTTTGCTTGGCTGCATCCTCAGCTCTGGGTGAAAATGAAAAGGGAGGCGGATGAGGAGAGGAAACCCTGAGCCTGCTGCGTGTTGCCCTTTAAACACACCACGACGAGGAAACAACTTGGATCGCAATCTCTCCTGCCTTTGTTTCTTTCTGTTTTGGTGATTATACGAGCAGGCACGCGAGCTTGCGGAGAGGGTTATTGTGGAGAAGAACGCGTCTTACCTGTCAGTTTGTACTGCTGATTATCTCCATTCATCCCGCAGCCCGAAGACAAGAGGGGGTTGGAATTACCCACTGAAGCCGTGCAGGAACCATTAAGTAATCCGTCTATTGAGAAAGGAACGGCGGACGCAGATTGAAGTTGATGCCCGGCTAATTCGTAAACATGATGGTGGCTCAGATGGTACGGGAAGCCCACCATCCCACCGAGAGAACCTCCGAACTGGGCGTGAGATGGATCCAGTATCCTGCTGTCCATCATCCCGCAGGCAAAAGGAAACGACGTCTGGAGGCCGGTGATGGGAATTTAAAAAGCATGCAGTGAGTGTGGCCAACGAGTAGAGGACATGATGTGAAGGGAGGGATGAGCTGTACTTTATCCACATGAACCTCCCAATAATTAGCCCTGGCTCTGGGAATATGAGACCCAATGAGAAGCGGTAATGGAGGCTGACGTCAGAAACGCGCTCTGCAAACGCTCCCCGTATCGATTGCTAATTAAAGCTGACATCCACCTCAATAAACAATATCAGAGCTGTCACAACAAGACAGGAGGGCTTTGATAAGAACTACATCGCAACTACACGGGGGACCCACCGAGAGGAAGAGCTCAGTGAAGCCCAGGAAGAAAAGACTGCAGGCGGATAGGTTAGGCCAGAGGCTGCGGGACTTTTTGTTCACTGATGGACCTGCGAAGAGCAAATCTTCAGACTTAAACTGGTTTTATTTCACCCGTATTGTCTGTTTATTTATTTATTTATTTTTTGCAATATAAACCATGTCAAGGCACTGGATTTTATGCACTTATAAGTGAAAACTGGAAAAATCAGTTATGTTTCTATTAAAATGACAACAATCACAGTGATTAAAACCAACCTACAACCTTGTCTGGACATTTTCCTGCCTTTGAGCGTCACTGACTTCTCATAAATCCCAATGTTGGTGGATTATCTTAAACACATTAACCCTTTTTTACGCGCGTAAAACAAATTGGCTGATTGGGAGATATTGCTATAGGCGCAAAGCAGCCAAAATGAAACTATAATATTTTACTGTTACAAGGCGAAAGGTTCAGTTCCAAGAAAATTTATGGCCAAATAAAGGCGCAACTATTAAAAGAACAAGGACAATAGAATAGAGAGTTGACATTTCCATGGGGGCCCATACATTTGCAGACACTCGCAACATTTCCTGTCAGGAAACAAAATTGGAAAGCTCCTCCACTTGTGCAACCCCTGCTCTCAATATGTGACTTGCCTAAATCCTATCTGCTCATTAGGTTTTCAAATAATTAATTCGACTTTATTTATCCCAAGTCTGGCGCTGTCATAATGTTAATCAGAGTTGAAATTTCGCACCCCACTCACTCCCTGACCCTTGGCACCCGGATTGGCATGTTGTAATAACCTGAATCTCTCAACAGAAGCTGCGATAATTGTTACCCTATTAGCATGCAAATTGTTTAATTAATATTATTATGAGGGAGTATATAATCCTCTCGTCACTTGACCCCAAGCCCAAATAACAACCCTCTGTATTTCAGTGTGTAGCCTTACATTTTAATGAACTCCTCAGAAAAAAAGATCTCGCCTATTTATCCATCTTCTTTTTCTGCAGCTCGTCTTTGAAGCGTCTCCTCTTTGTATTTTAACTTTAATTTTAACGCACACGGACAAGATCTTATGAATAATTCCTCCCGTTCATTTCTTTTCTTTCTTTTTCTTTCTTTTTTTTTTTGGACATCTAAAAATTCAATAATTGCTTTTTGTCATTTCCACGCGTGTATAGGCTGTCCCCAACTCTTGCGGGTGCGCACAGGAGCTCAGAGAAAAGCAGCTCTTGACACAGTCTCCAGAGACATTGCATTTAAATCCGTTTTTCTACAACCGGGTGACATTGTCAGATTCGAGCTTTAATTAACCCGATAATAAGGCGAACAAGGCCAGCATTGAGGCGCGCCGCTGCCCTGCCTTGTTACCTTTTTCTAACTGGTGCTTTTGGCAGCTCCTCACACACAATCATCAGAATAAAACCTATTTTTCCTTCCTCATTCGGAGTTTTCAGTCGGTTGTTGCAGCTTCAGGCTCCGCAGGACAGGTCGTCTTTATTGCGTTTATGTGTTGTGGATCCGGATCAATAAGAGCACGAGGCCTATAGACTAATTGATTAACTTTCAATCTAGTAGGTAAAACTCCAGTTGTGGAGGCTGAAAGATAAACGTCAGTGCAGGTAGTTTTTGCCTATTGTGGGAGAAAATACGCAGCTCGTTTTGACAAAAGGAACGAATTTTGCGATTTGAAACAGTCATGACCTCTTAACCTCAAGCACATTTACACTCAAAACCGATTTAATTTAATTTTTTATCATCAATCGCATATTAGTTAGCTATTTCAATTAATTCTAAGGTTATGAAAAGACAAAAAGATTTCACAATGTGCATATATGAAGACCTTATACCACATAAGCGTTGTCATGTGCAGCACAACCTCAGTATATTCCACCATTTCCTTTTTAGCATGGGTTATACTGTGCGTTTTGACCAAGGAGCTGCATTTTACCTCATGTAAAGCTATTTTATGTTAATAAACACACTTAACTGAGTTATTTATATTCATTCTGAGACCAAGAAAAGACAAGAGAAATGAGTGATTCTCACATATGACGACTTCATACCACGTAAATGCTGGGATTTGACTATTCCATTGCAGCACTGCTTCTCCTTTTCAGCATGGATTATACTGTGGTTTGTGACCAAGGAAACACATTTTACCTCACTTCATCTCAGGCACAGTCACATGTAAAGCTGTTTCATTTTTATATTTACGATCTATCACGTCATAGTAA
Organism: Pseudamia nigra; assembly: GCA_029823295.1. Lineage (NCBI taxonomy): Eukaryota > Metazoa > Chordata > Actinopteri > Kurtiformes > Apogonidae > Pseudamia > Pseudamia nigra. The sequence continues at coordinate 14,170 of JAQQAE010003487.1, read as the reverse complement.
GTTATTTAATTACGTCCCGAGACCAAGAAAAGACAAAAAAAAGATGAGGTGTTGCTCATATACGACGACCTTACACCACATCAATGGCATTATTTGATTATTACTCTTCAGTGAACCCTCAGATTTTCCTCTTGTAGCAAGAATCATGCTGTTTGTTTTGCCAAGGAACCAACATTTACGTTTTTACCTCAATGCTAAGACAGTTATAACCTCTTAACCTTAAACATGGAGCTGTTTCATGTTTAATTTAAATTCATTTTGAGATCAAGAAAAGACAAAAAGGTGAGAAGATGTTTATATATTACAACCTTATACACATAGCCTAAATCTAATGATTTGATTTGTACATTGCAGCCACACCTCAGCGTTTCCTTTTTTGCATGAATTATACTGTGTTTTGACCAAAGTAACAATTTTACCTTATTACTGAGAAAAAAAATAAACCCAAGTATCACAACGTATGAGCTCGTTTTATCTTTATATTTATGATCACACGCGTTATTTCAGTTCAAAATCTGAGCTGCAGCTCATTTATGACGAGCCTACGACTTGCTCCTTTGCACTCGTGATAATTTGCTTATTATTTGGGTGTATTAATGTTGCCATTAAGTAGGTGTGGACTATATTTCCAGTGAGGAAATAGTAAGTGGTGCAAAGAAATACATAAACTTACTCAGTGATTTGATCGCTTTTGTCAGTGTCCAAGCAGTGTGGCACTTTACGCACGCGTATTTGGGAGTTTCTAAGTGAATTTTAGAGATAAACAAGCAGAAGTTCACCCACTAAATCCCACTAATGCCAACTTTCTGTGCTGTTTCCCTGTTTGGCTGCGTCTTTTTAAGAGGATTTTGCAGCTGCACACTCACCTGAGTCACTTCTTAAACAGATCCACTGATACCTGAAAGTCATGCCAAGTTAATAAAGGTGTTCAGTGATACACTCCGGTCCAAAAATAAATAAATAAAAAATAATAATAATAAAAGACACAGGGCCTTATCATAACCCCCATCCGGCACTGATGCCTACTTTACCAGCACAAAATCAAATTCATTTTTAATTAGGCAGGCAAATTAATAGGCAGCAGTTTAGGAGTTTAATTACTCAATTAACTTCACGCACGTTAATTTTTAACTATCTAAATTAGGTTGCACATTATTCGATTTGATGATAATTATAGAATTAAATCTAAATTAATTGTTTTGGATGATTTGGATGAACTAGATGCAATTCCAATTAAACAGTCGAAAAAAAAGCTGGTTGCCATTTTAAGCTTGCAAATCCTTTGATTCGATTTTAAGCAAGAAACTCTGCCTGGAAATTTCCCTCTGATCCTACAAATTCTCTCTCCCTCTAATCCCACAATTAAAAGTTTCCTCCCATCTAATTATCTGTAATTGTGCCGCTGTCAAAGTAGAATGGAGAAGTGAAAGCGATTGATTTGGACTTTTAATTCAGTTCATTTCTGATAGAAGAGAAAGTAATTCCCTTCAAATTACCTCATTCAATCCTGACACCCTAATGCCCTTCAAAACCTTTTTTTTTTACTCCCCAGCATTTATATATTAAAAATGAAGCTAGAATGACTAGTGCCTCCTAATAATAATAACCAAACTTCCATTAGAATAATAATTTCATTTCAATTAAAACTGACTTATCACCTTTGCTAAAACGTGCTTAATATGCCGAAAATTATCAATGCTTGAAGGAGCCCAAACTGGGGAGTCTAATTGTAATCAGCAAATCAGAGGTGCTTGTCGCTGCCGTGCCTTTGCAGAGAGGCAGTCTCGGAAATAGAACTAATTTACTCAACTCCCCCGGGAAATCCGCTCAACAGATTAACATTTTCAAAATATAGTAATGATATAATTTGAGAAATGGTGACGCCAATTTGTGAGGAGCCTTTGTGCAGAATAATTTGCATTTTTTTTCCTTCCTTCGCCACCGCCTGCATTTTGCCCCCGTTAATTACAGCTCCGCAGATGAAGGGTATGCTGTTTGACTCACTGCTTATTATTCAACTTCAATCTAATAATTCAACTCTACAGGAATATAAAAAAGAAAGTGTGGCCTATCCAAATTTTAAGCCACCCTCCTCATAATCCCAAATGGTTGAAAAGGATGAAAAAGGTGCATATCTGTGACTGGGTGTTTGATTTTTGCAGCTTACAAACCCTTTGTGCAGAATTGTATGTATGGAAAATGAACTTGTATTTCTGTACAATCAACTTGGGTTTGGTTTTCAGCAGCATGGACTGAAATGTAAATTCAAAAAACATAGAGGGACATGATAGAAAGAAGACTCTCCAAGAGCAGCTGGCAGGTTGGGTGTGTTTGCTGCATCTAAAGACTTCACTAAAACATACCATATATGATCCCAAAATGGCTGAGGAGACAAATCGGTGCATATCTGTGTAGGTCATATACCCTCAGTGCATCACTGCATGAATGTAAAACTAACTTGGGGTTGATTCTCAGCACCATATTCAGAGGAAAACATACAAAAAAACATAAATAGGCATGAAGTAAAGTATGCTGTCCTGCAGATTCTGGCAAGTTTGACATGTTTTTGACATCTTCAAGGCTTCTGCAAACCATGAAAATCATATAAGTTAAAGCAGGTGCACTGGTTATTACTGGTTGTCGGTAAAAATTCTAATTGGGTTTGATATTTAGCACCATGGACACAGGCTAAAAACAGAGACATGAAAATAAAGTCATAAACATTAGTTGCATCTTAAAGAATCTTCAGTGACTAAAATATATGCAGAAAGTGGAGTTTTTGTATCCATCCAAATCTTAAGCCACACTTATTATAATCCCAAATGGTTGAAAGGATAAATAAGTGAGTGTTTGTGATTGTTTGTTTTTAATAGGCCACACATCACTAAAAATTACTTTGGGTAGATTTTCAGCACCATGGACAGTACCAAACATGCAAAAAAAAAGTATGAAGAAACATGAAATAAAATCCAATTTTCTATAAACTGTACATATACTGCATCTAACAGGACTTTCAGTTGCTAAAAATCATGCAAAACCAGGCACAAACTAACCAGTTTCTCATATAAATCCAAATTTTAAGCCATCCTCTGTATAATCCCAAATGGCTGCATAGATTAATAAGTGCATCTGTGACTGGGTGTTTGAGTTTTGCAGCTCATATACCTTGCACGCATCACTAAAAATACACTTTGGTTTGATTTTCAATGGCGTGGAAAAAGGGGAAGGTGCAAAAATCATGTAGAGACAAGAAAAAAAGACCATACTCCTGCAGGTTCTGTCAAATTGGACATTTGCTGCATCTAACAGGACTTTACTAAAACTTAAAAAACCAGGAGAAAGCAGAGACTAAGAAATGAACTTGCTTGGATCGTGCAGTTTACTGTAGCCAAATTGGAAGTGATGGCAGGATGGCTATAGCAATCCCTCGCTGTTTCCTCACATTACAAAGATCTGAAAGAGAGAGCGGTGACTGTACTCTGCAGCCCGGCCATCTGCTGCTGTACAAAAAAAAACATATCAAAAACCCCAGAGATGATTTACTGTGGAACAACACTTCTACAGCGAAACAACACAACATGTTGTAACACAGAAATAAGTCACGCTGAAGCTAAATGTTAACTTCCAAGAGGCAATTCTGATATATTTCACCATAGTTACCTTTGTAACACAGAGAATATGTTGTAGTCAAGATATTATAGTCATATTAGTGTCTATTGTTTCTTTCTGATCATCATCAAGTTGTGTTTTCTGACGCACCCTAAAAAATGTACCGCTTTATCACATTTAGCAGCTTGGGTTTGCTCAGAAAACAGTTTCTTATCAATGCCGTTAATTTGAAACCTCCACAGTGGTACCTACAGAATTATGGGCCTGTGACCTCTTACTAAGGCTTCCTGAACCCAAAATCACTTCTGTTCTTTAAGACTGTGCCTGGTTGTGAATAAAAAGTCCTGTGGCGTCCTCTAGTGGCGGTTTGTTTTCCACTGTTGGCTCTAGTTGGTGCAGCTCAAACAAGAGTGTTGACAGATTTACACATAAAAAGGCACAAAAGGTTAAACAAATGTCATGTAGTCTGGAATTTTCTGAAGGACTATTTCTGTTAGGGTGTGATTCATACTGTCAAAGTTTTACTTTAGTATATGTACTGAGTTATTTCCCCACTTGACTTAGGGAAAGGAATACATCTGTTATGGCCATTTTCTATGTCTATGTGACCCAATATGAAGGTTCAATGAACTATTTTAGGTCCTGACCCTAAGTTTGACAAAAGGCTGAGAAAAATAGCACAGCTTTGAACATCTTTATCAGTGGAAAAGGCACAAGAGTAAAGAAAACGTATACACAAAATCAGATGCTCATTTACAGAAATGACCCCTTTATTATTAACAGTAAAAGAAAGATCATATCCATCCACCTATTCATTCATCCGTCCGTCCATCCGTCCATCCGTCCGTCCGTCCATCCGTCCATCCGTCCATCCACCCATCCGTCCATTCATTCATCCATCCGTCCGTCCATCCATCCGTCCGTCCATCCATCCGTCCGTCCATCCATCCATCCATTTTGAAGCGCTTTACTAAAGACATTACACATTAATCAACCACACAGTTCCAAGTAATCATTTTTCTTTCCTATGGCTGTTAACACATCCTTAAATTACAACATTTCTGGCAGTTTTAGCTTCACACCTTTTTAGGAGAAGCATTTTTTTTTTGAAGGAACCAGATGTTTGGTGCCATCTGGACATAGTATTCACAGCTTTTTCTGCAGGTGTTTCAGAGAAGGAGAGACATTTTTATTCTCTGTAACTGGTTCCTGATGGCTCGTTCTTATCCTTTGTCATATCCAGCTTCTCAGAGGATGAATTTTTTCTTCTTGTATAAGTTAAATCAGTTACTTCACTGGCTACATAATTATTTTATGTCTTATTACCTTGAATATGAAGAATGCAGATGTTCTCCATTCTCCTTTTATCTACTATTCTACTTCACATTTGCTTAAACCCAGGACTCAATGGGTCATTAAACCTTTTCTATTGGGTCCCATTTGTCTATTATTTTATTCATTTTGAACATTTTTAACTTTCGTTTGCCCTTTTTACCTACTGTTACTGTATGCTAGTTTTTCCTTCATTTCCTTTATTATTTTGTTTATTTCTGTATATTATTTCATTATTTTTGTTTTACTGATAATATTTTAATTATAATCCTACTTTTGGACATTTGAGTATTTTTTTTTATTTGCTTGTTCAATTACCGGTAAAAAATTGTTTATTACTTTGTTCAGTTTCTAAACTTTTTAATTTTTATCAATCATTTATTAATTTTTTATCATCATTATTTTCTTTATTTCTTTCATTTGTGTTCATTTTGTTTATTATTTTCTTCTTTTTTGTGATTTTCGTTAGCTTTCTTGACTGTTTATTAAAATTGTTTATATTTTTAGTTATTTTCATTTATCACTTCATTGATTTTAATTCAGTTTGTTCATTACTTTATTGTATGCAGCTATTGTTCGTGATGTTAATTACTTTATTCACTTTGTTAATTATTTTGCCCATTTTTATTTATTACTTTGCTAATTTTTGTTTCTTTTTTTTGATGATTTTGTGTATATTATTGTTTATTTTTCCCTTTTGAAACCTCTTTTTAGTAAGTCATTTTATTATTTATTTTATTTTCTTGATTTTTATCATCTTTGTTCATATGTTTATTTTTTATTTCATTTATTACATTGTTCATTTTTTATTTTTTTGTCTATTTTGCTCAGTACATTGTGTTTACTTGTGTATTGTTGTTGTCTTTTGATAAACATTACGTTATTGTACATGGTCTTGACTACTACTTTGTTCCTTTAATTTTATTTTCTTAATTGTTTATTCAAGTTGTTATTTTTATTTCAGTTTAATACTGTTTTTAAGTTTTTTATTTGTTCATTTTTGTATTGATTATTTTCTTTTTGATCAGCATTTTGTGCCTCATTTTAAATCAATTTTTATTCATTCTGTCGACTATTTTTGTCCTATTTTGTTGACCTGGTGTTTGTTTTGAACATATGTTGTTCATTATTTTTTCTGAATTTTGGTCATTTTCTTGATCATTTGTGTTCATTTTTGATCATCACAGTTTATTTTGCTTAACATTGTGAAATAAAGATGCTGTTTCTCACAACATTAAGTCAAAACATAAGCTCAGTCTTCTTTTGTCTTGTCTTTTCCATTTAAATGTAAATACATGAAAATGCGGTTTACAGTAAATCTCCCCCTTTTGAGCCTTGAGCCGAAAATATTTGTCAACCACAATATTAAATTTATGATTAAAACACAAATATAAATGTAATAAAAACGCTGGGCTCCAATGTTTAAATATTCTCTGTCCTCAGCTCCATAATAGAAGCGTCCTGCTGCCCTCGTCTGGTAAAACCTGCAGAGACACCGCTCACCGACAAATTCACTGCTCTGACAAATGAACGTTTTAAAGCGCTAAGCCATCAGTTTGTAAAGAGATTTAGCCTGAGTGCCATTTAAAACAATGTCAGAGTCGATTTCAGTCCATTACACTCATTCCACCAAACTTCACCTCACACTCATAATCGAACATCTGTCAAAAGTCGGCCCAATTGGACTTGGGCTTAAATAATACATGGCAAACGGTGATTCAGGAATTAGATGGCTCTGTCTCACTTTTTAATAAAACTGACTTCCACACATTTGCCTGAATGCTGAATATTACTTTTAAAAGACTCTTCTGGGGTTAAATATTTTAAAAGATAGAAAGACTGTGTCAGATCTTCAATGGTCAGTTTATTAAAGCCACAGTGAAAGAGCAGCTGTGGAAAATTGTCTTGAATTTATGATGACTTTAGTCTGACCCTAATTTTCAACTTATTAAATTCTATTCTATTTCTCATGTGATTATAAGTGTGTTATAGCAGGGTTTCTCAACGGGTGTTGCCTGTGACTCATATTTGTCACTGATTGTCAAGTTGTGACCCACTTCCATCACATTAAAACCAGCAAACGTGATTTTTATAAGCTCAGTGTAATATATTTTAAACAAAAATATGCACTGATTTCCAAAAAAACATTGAAATTCAGCTCATCAGATCATCCAAAAAATAAAACAAGTACTGTATAAAAATAATAACTAAGTACAAAAATGTTTATTTGTTATTTAACCTTTATTTAACCACATGAAGTCCAGTTGAGATTGAGATCTCTTTTACAATGGGGACCTGCCCAAAGTAAGACAGTAAAAACAATAAAACCAGTATAAGTCAACACAACAATCCAGCCAATGGAGAAATGTATACTGTATTTAAAAAAAAACATTTTAAAAATGAGCAAAATATTCTAAAAATTAACAAAAATTAGGTTAAAATGACAAACAAGGAGCAAAAATGAACAGCATAGCAAAATAGTTAAGGAAATTTGCTAAATAATCAAGGAAGTGAACAAAGACTAACAAAATAATCAAGAAAAGAAATAAAAGTGAACAAAAGTTTTTAAAAAAAAATCAAGAAAATTGACAAAAATTGTGAAAAAAAACTGAATAATGAACCAAATTAAACAAAATGAATAAAAGTATTTAATACAAACAATGTAGCCTGTCATATTTCAGGCTAACGTCAGGGCAACGAATAAATATGAATAAATTTATGTTTCTTTTGGTTTGCTTTTTAAATTTATCATACACTTTTGATCCACTCAGAACAAGTCTGTGGCCCACTTTGGGTCCCAACCATAGGCTGTATACAGTATATTACTGGACAAAGTGACCGTGACGTCACCCATTAGTTTCTGAAGGGCGTTTTAAGGCCAATCCTGGATGACATCTTGGAGCCAAAAACAGGATGTAACCATATTTGGGGCTTAAGAAGTGTTCATGCCAGGGGGCTCATGGGAGAGCTAACATTTTCTGCTATCTTACTGATGCGGTAAAACTTCACCACGCAGTGTCAAATAAAGTCATATCACAATGTTGTTAGTGTAAAAACTTACCCACAGCTGCAGTCGAGTATATCTCATGTATAACTATGAACATATTGAATAAATAGAAGATACGAAGCTCTGAATCAGTCCGACTTTGCTATAGCGAGCTGCTGCTACAGCGACATGTCAATCAAACCCCAGCACGGCATTTGTCAGATTATTTGCCATAATATCTTAATAACAAAGCAAAAGGTTAAAGATGGACCACCACGTTACTTATTATTAGAGGGTCCAAATAAAACATTTGAGACCATGATGGCCCATGAAAAAAATTTATTCGCTTAGTTTTTTAAGATAGAATCACATGTATCTCTATGGAAAAAAAGCTTCTTGGAGCCGGACGAACGGTTCCCCAGTGGCCAAGCGGTGGGATTACAATGTAAAGTTACTTCCGCATTGGCATCACTGAACAGCCCTGGTCATTGCCCTTTGCCACCAAGTGAGAACTACTGAATTACAGCACCATCTGGGTTTGGAAGTATATGTTATGCTGTATGATATGAAGTCATAAAATATGCTACGGTAGCTAGTATTTGAACCCATGAGTGCATCTATTAAGCTTTACTGTAATAGAATCAATTGAGGCACCAATAAAACAACAAAGTTAAATGGTGAAGATGTCGATTTGAGCCTCATTTTATCTCCTGAGTCATAAATACAAAATCTATAGACTCTACCATAATTCCACTTTGACATACCGTCCACTTAATGATAACAAGAAAATGAATAATAGCAGGGTCCAGTGAGCAAATTTACCTCCCGAAAAACAATGTGGTTAAACCAGCAGGAAGCCACAAACTCCTCCAGATATCAGCTGGACTTTTTTCAAAAAGCCAAATCAGCAGATGAACATCTGATCTGCTGGAAAAATGCACATTTTCACCACTGCTTTGATGAAAATAAAGGTATTTTTAGGAGTCCAATCAGAGCAGGACAGACTGCAAAAGTGAGATGAACTGTAAACCCAGCAGGATGATGGTGGATCTCATTAATATCAAAATCAACATATTAGTTGATATATTTGGACTAATTTCAGAGGAGATGTTAACGTGGAAGACTAACAAAACTGATGTACAGCATTATAGTCTACCCTCCATAATATTCTTGAGTAATTTTTGCTGTTATTTTGTTCATTTCATTTCAGTTCACTTTCATTATTATTTTTTAATTCTGCTTTTTATTTTGCTAATTTTTTTCCTTTTTCTTGATCATTTTGTTTATTGTCCTTCATTTTCTTGAATAATTTGTCCATTTTGCGTCTATATTTGTTCATTTATTTGATTGATTTTTCACTTTTCTAATTATTAATTTTGTTGTTCATTTCTTGTCAATTTACTTATCACAATATTGTTCACTTTTTTGACTCTTTGGTTTGTTTTGTCTCTAGTTTTGTTAATTTTTTTGTCAATTTACTTAGAATACTATTAATTTTCTTGACTGTTTGGTTCATTTTGCATCTAGTTTTGTTGAAGTTTTGTCTATTTAATTAGAATATTGTTCACCTTCTTGACTGTTTAATTCATTGCACCTCGGTTTTTTTTTTTTTTTTACATTTTTGTCGATTTACTTATAATATTGTTCACTTTTTGGCTCTTTAATTCATTTTACCATTCGTTTTGTTAACTTTTTGTCAATTAATTTAGAATATTGTTGACTTTCTTGACTGTTTGGTTCATTTTGCCTCTAATTTAGTTGAAGTTTTGTCAATTTACTCATAATATTGTTCATAATATTCTTGACTGTTTTGTACTTTGCTGATTATTTTGTCAATTTTTCATACTTTCAGCATTATTTGGTTAATTTTAAGTCAAGACAATGGTCAAAACTACAACAATGGTCAAAACTACACCTACTCCAACAACTCACTGACTAAATGTGTTTGTTATTTGATTTGTTGCATTAATTTTGTAGTTACTGCAAATCTGACTCATCATTTTCCCCCAAACATATAATAATAATAATAATAATAATAATAATAATAATAATAATAATAATAATAATACTTTTATTGTGCCTTACCTTATCTCATCTCATCTTATCTTATCTTATCTTATCTTATCTTATCTTGGAGCTCTTAGTTTAAAGAAAAGCTGCAACAAGAAACTTAAGGTGACTCGGTCTAGCAGAGTCACAGGGTATGTGCTGAAAAATGAAGCCAAATGCTGACTGATTTTTCAAAGTATCATCCTCTTCCAAGCAGTTGCACCACCTATCCCCAGAGCAGCACTGCCCCCTATTGAAAAACCACTGCGTCACCTCTCCTAGAAGATGATAGGCTGGAAGTGGTAAATCAGAGGTTGCCCTGGTGGTTGATGTTGTATAGAGCACATGCCACACAGGCTCAGGCCCTGGTGAACTGGCCTAAGGTTGATTTTAACTCCTAATCCATTGCTGCATGTCACTCCCACGCTCTCTCCTCCCATATGTCCCATCCTAGTTTCACTTACATACAAGCTTACTGTACATACTCACATACAAGAATAAGAGCACGAAAATAACCTATGAAAGTGTTCAATGACCATGACAAGTTTGAGCTAAATTGGTCCAGACACTATCAGTCTGTCATGTCTATAAGCCTGGTATGCAGACACATTCATGGACATGCAACTGGATGTCCATGACATGGAAATCATCTCAAATGTAACTGAGTAAGATTGCACAACTACTCTCATTTTAAGAGTAAACTACTTAAGAGGTGAGTAATGATAACATGTCTCATTGTGCAGCATATGATACTTTTGTTAAAAAAAAGATCAGAGTGTGAAAATTGATATAAAAGTTTGGTTTTCCTCCAGCATCACCGGCAGACAGAAGATGTGTACAGAAAAGATAAAAAGCTCTGATGCACATGTTGCTGCAATTCAGTGATAACATGAACTTGGCTTTTGCTCTGCACCTGCATATTAAAATCCACTCTACTCTATATGACATGTTTCACCTGTGTAAGATTTGTGATCATGCAGAAGACAAGACTATTGACTGGGGTCATGTCAACATGCTGAAAAGAGAGCAAATTGGGTATGAAATGCAAGTCCATACTTTGATAAAAGGAAGAATGAATGCACCTTATGGTTTTCTGCAGAATTACCCTATACCCCTCCTTTCAGGGTGTGAAGATGCAGAGACTGATCTGGTGGAATGAGGAGTATATAACAGCAGCAGGTAATGAGCAATAATGATAATTTAATTTAAAATAGTCTCTTTCAGAAGCCAATCATCCAGCAGAGAGGGTAAAGGAGGCGGCTGAAAATGATGCACTTATGAAAAATTATGACAAGTTGAGTGATCTTGATTGTAGTCAGAAAAAGGCAATTTGCATCTAAAATGAAGATGCTGAAGAGATGTGAAGGATCATTTTGTTTCTCTACACTGCACAAAAGCTGCGGATGGCAGTCAGGAATCAGTTTCTCATCTCACTCAGGGCTGGCACATTTGGGATTTGTTGCCATAGATGTCTGTTAACATAGAAACTGAGGTCATGTGAGTTTACTGCACTTAAAACATTAGAATAATTTTTAACCGCACAACCAAGGTTGGAGAATTTTTTTCAGTACAGTATAACAAGTAAGCCCAGCTCAATAATATCATCATGCAAGAACAAACATCCCAAACATCACATTACACTGAACAATACACTAGATTTATCTTGACGCTATAGGTACAGTATATAAAGTTGAACTTACAGATGACAGTACAGACAGTGTTTGCCATGAGGTTATGGATTCCAGGTAAATGTTAAGAGTCATTACCCCAGTGAAAAACTGTTTTTAAAATGTGCTGTTTTGGCTGACATGGACCTGTAGCACCTCCCAGAGGGCATCAGCTAGAACAGATGGTTTGTAGGATGAAAGGGGCTCAGAAATGTTTTTGTTGGCTTTATTGAATATCAGCCTTTAACCTTGGTTAAAGCAGTGCTGTTGAGGTTCCCTGGAGTTTCAGCTCAAACTAGTACATTGACCTGCATTTACACAGGTTTTGAGTTCTACTATTCTAATCAAGGAGAGGTCAATAATGGAGGACAATGGACAGTGAACAGCAGATCCTAATATGGTAACTTTTTTACCACATCTAGCTTGTCTTCTGTTCAAGCCTAGATGCTGTAGGAGGCAATTAAAAGCTAATAACTTACCTCCACCACAGAGGTTAACATTTTCCTGGCACTGGTTTGTTTGTTTGCCTTTCTGTCTGTAAGCACGTTTACAAATGTATAGTTTCAAGCAAGGCTGGAAATGGCTAATCTTCCCTAAATGTTAAGCAAATTATTAGATGTCGATGATGATCCAAATCACCATGTGAATACAGCAGTTTTGTAATAGGGTCGGTTTACTTTATTGTAAATGCCTAAACGTGTCTGCCAGAGGAACTGCAGCTCAAGATGCCTTTTTTTAGGTTTTGAACACAGAACTTTTAACTTGTAAATTAACATCTGTTACACTCTTTTATTGTTTGAGCTAAAAGCCCTAGGTACTTCTTCTACAACTGTCCTTTACACATTTAGATCCAAATAAAAATAGATAAAGAGGAAACAATGGCTTATTCACGAGAAAGACAGCATTTTTGATTGATATTATAAAACTCTAAGCTCTTACACACATATTATGGTCTCATTTTTTTTCTTCATTATTAATATACAGTAGCACAAACTTTCTATTAAAAGGCCGGAAGTGTGTTTGTGTAAAAGTCTGGATGTTTCTGGACTTTACTTGTTTTCTGGTGACTGATGCCACTCCTGCGTGACTTGTATTTTTCCCACAGACTGTATGATTTTTTCCCTGACGTCACTTACGTCATCGTTGTGGGCGGAGCGTACGTGACGTATCAAAACTAGACGCAAGCAGGCGGCTGCTCAGTCAGCGGCTACAGCTAACAGCTAACAGACAGTGTTTCTCAGGGATCCGTGGGCGTACCACAGCCACAAACACGGAAAACTATCTTGCTAAATTTCACAACATTGTAGACTTGTACTGTAAGGCAACATTGACTAACAGGCGTTATCTGGTGAGTAGAAATTTTATAAGAACGAATTTTGATTAGCTTCTGGATTCATCGAACATCAACTAACTAGCGTAATGTCAGACAGCTGATTAAATAGTAAACACAGATTGTGTCTAAATGTTTTAGCTAATTTTCGAACATCTTCCCGGAAAAAAACATATAATCTACGTTTTGTCGAAACCTCAAGGAGCATGTTTTATTTACGCCAGACGAGAAAACTTAATGTACTCTTAGCGTAGCCTAGCACTAGGTAGCTCATTTCTGTTGTTTACTCAATAAAGATGATGCATAAAACATGACATTTTCCAGTTTCACCCTGAGCCTCACTTAATTCCAGTCACACAGGGGTTTGTCATGTCAGCCATGCGATCGTCAGCTGTACCTTCTTATGTAACTAAACTAATCGTATAATTTAGCCTGGCGCAGCTAACAAACGGTTTAGCGGTGACTCAGAGAGGTCTTACGAAAATCAAAACAATCCAATACTGTATAGCGGTGTAGCAAAAATATAAGTTCAGTTTACACAAAATATTGCGAATGAGCTTTCACCTCAGCACTATGGTAATGGATCTTCTCAAGTTATAGCTAACATAATGACTCAGCTAACATAAGCTAATGATGCAATAACAAACGCGTCAGCACAAAATCTGTCATAGATTTCATTTAAAAAATAACAAACATTTCCTTCCTTTATCCTCCAGGTTATAGATATTTCAGCACACTCAACTCCAGTGGCATTTCTCTGAGATGGAGTTTCCAGATTTGGGGGAGCACTGCTCTGAGAAGTCCTGCAAGCGTTTAGGTGAGTCATGTTTACAGTATATTATCTGCTATTATTTGTCTTCGTCCAGTCTTATCTGGACTAAAGATCTAAAACTTTCTGTGATACTGTAGATTTCCTTCCTATGAGATGTGACGCATGTCAGGAGATTTTCTGCAAGGACCACATAACCTATGCAAACCACAAATGCACGTCATCCTACAAGAAGGTAAGTAATAGCTGTTTATGAACATTTTATCCTCTGTTGATATTTCTATGTTGTCAACAAAATGACTGCTTTTTTCACTCTTTCTGTAAGTACAGGGATTTTACAGATGTGGACACAATTGTTGGTACCCCTCTGTTAATGACAGAAAAATCCACAATGGTCACAGAAATAACTTGAATCTGACAAAAGTAAT
>JAQQAE010003486.1:0-20146 GCA_029823295.1 Pseudamia nigra | reverse complement strand
GTGCACACACACACACACCCCCACACACACACACACACACACACACACACACCCATACACACAAAACACATTTTTTCCTTTTCTTTTAACTAGCAGTTTGTAAATTTAGATATATTGTAAGCTGTAGGTCTCTGAAAGTCCTGCTTAGCATAAATGGCCACATTTTTATCCATTGTTAAGGTTTTTGAAAGCTTTTTTGTTAATTCCTTTGATTATATTGATATCGGTTTCTTATTGTTTCTGATATTTTGCTTACAGTTTTTTTCATATCTATTCATTTTGGTAACTACTTGGTTGTTTTTTGATTACTTTTTTCATAAATTCTTGTTTTGTTGCGTACTTTGTTCATATATTTTTTCAACAAGTAGCTTGTAAATTTAGAAGATTTGTAAACTTTATGTCTCTGAAAGACCTGCTTGACATAAATAATCTCAATTTTGTTTGTTATTTTTTTCAATCCTTTTTCTTAATTTTCATCATGAAATTGCTAACTTTTTAAAATTCTTCTATTATTTGTTAACACCATATATGTGTATTAATTTCTGTTCATTATGGTGAATTTTGTGTTAATGTGTCTTTTTTTTACTATTTTGTTCATCTTCCATTTCATTTTTTCTTGTTTTGTTGCTTATTTTGTTAATTATGTAGAATTGTTTTACCAGTAGTTTATAGTAGTTAAGTCGCTTAAAATATTACATCTCATTTTTCCTCATTGTTAAGAGTTTTTCATCATTTTTGTTAATTGTCTTGTTTATATTGCCAAGTTTCTCTTTTTATGTTTGTTAATTTCTCTTCATTTGATTATTATTTGGCTCCTTTTTAAGTTTATTTTGTTCCCTTTTCCTGCTTTGTTGCTTATTTTGCTCATGTATTGTTAATTGTTATTGCATTTTTTTTACCTTGTACTAGCTTGTAAATGTAAGACATATATCAACTGTAGGTTGATGAATGTTTAAGATGGGGTGGCAACCCCGCTTGGCCTAAATAATCTAATATTTGTGAATTTCCTTGATTGTATTGTTATTTTTTCCCTTTTGTTTGATCCTGTTCATTTTGGTTATTATTTGGATCTTTTTGATTATGTTGTTAGTTTTGCTGTTTTGTTATGTATTTAGCCCATTTTCTGGCTTATTTTGCTCTTTTTTGTGTTTCAAATTGTGCCTTAACAATTCACCAGAACATATAAAAAGTTTAAGGCTCAAAATTTTCAGCAGCATCCAGACAGGTCTGACTAGAAACGTCCCCTGTAACATCCCAATGAAACCCACACCAAGTCTGCACTTTTCAGATCAACACTGAAGCAAATATCACTGAAACTAATCAAAGCACAGAAATGCCAGATAATTGAATACAGACTGGAAGAACACAACGAGAGGGGCACTAAGATCAGGGTAAAGTTGAACACTACAAAACCTGAAGTCATAAGAGTGAGAACAGAGGCAGAAGTAAATACAGTGTAGTGGTGTGGGGTGTTAGAAACTGGTGTTTGTCCACGAGGGCCAACATGGAGCAGAGTGAGCCTTTCTTTACTGGGAGAAATGTTGTATCCACAGGCCGTTTGGGCTGGCTAGAGCTGGATGAATTCATTAAAGGAAGCGCAGTCTCTCCCAGCTGCCATCTCTCCCCCTGCAGCCAGACTCCGATCAATGGCAGGAATACATCCAAAACAACATTTAGCACAAGACCTCGGAAGCAGGGGTGCATTTAAGACTACTCTGTGTGTGCACATCTCCCCTGGATGTGAGCACGGTTTCAAAATGTGCTATTGAAGTAAAACAGGGGAGGTATAGGGGCAATGTGTTTGTATCACAACAGAGAAGATTGTTTAACACGAACGCTTTGAGAAAAGGCATTCTGCATTTATATTTTTTTGTAAGTGAACAATCTTATACGCTTTAAGCTTTTCTTACTCAATTTGCTTTGAATAAAAATGTTTAAGGCGATTTCTTTCAAATGTAACCCTATTTTATCGTTACAATGGGAGACAGAGACAGTTCTGTGTACATAAAACGATAGATGCTCAGTCTTTCAAATAACTTGATTATCTGACACGTTTTATGTGTATTATGTAATTTTTAATTGCACTTGATCCATGATGATTTCCAATATTTAACAGGAAAAGCTGAAATGCTTCTAGTACCATCTAGTGGTTAGCAGCATATTTCGGCTATAGAACGGCATTTAAAGCATATAGTCTGTTCATATGCTACAGAGAAAACTCAGTAAATCATACCTGACAATATAAGGATAATGTGTCCCATACATAGCTATACAGTGGAACTAAATTTAACTATGTGCTGGATCCCATTAAAAACATGACTTATGTATTCACTATAAAAATCTTCCTGAGCAGAGAAGCACCCCACTGTGTGCTGATACAAAGGCTCTGGTATACATTAATGTCTGTCATTGCATTTCAAAGAATAACCCTGAATGCTCTATTTACGGTGAAATAATAGTTTTCGTTGTAGTGTAATGTGTTAGATAAAGGCTGAGTGTTCCGATGGGAGGCTGTGAAGCATTCCTTTTTGATTCAGGAATTTACTATGAGCTAAATCTTGCCCATTACTGTTAAATGTGACAATAAATATTACAGGATTGTACATTTAAAAACTGTTTTTATATAAAAGTATGCAGTCCATGACATTTGTTATTCAGCATCTAACAGAAGACCACTTTAGTAATGTCAGCATTTTACCATGTTTTTAAAAAACAAACATGCAGTAGCATCAAAATCCCAGCCCAAATGTATACCTGAATCTTTGGAAAATGTTACAACAAAATTTTAATGTACACAGTAATCCATGATCAAAACCAGACAATATTTTTCTGATTTCATCTTTATAGCTAATCTAAAATTGGTGACATACATTTTGCAGCCACTGCTCAAGCTCAGGCTTTAACTTCATAATACTGTACTTTTTTTAACTCACATACATTTAAATCAGTGAGGTTGCGTGCCATTTCTCATTCTGATGTGTCATTTCGCTCTATAGCAGTCTCAGTCCAGACTGCAGGGTATGTACAGCGACACTTCCTAAGAGGTCGTCTCACTTAAAAACCAGTCATTTACTGAAAAATACCTGACTGTGATTTGACTGAAGAGTAAGATATAATAGTTTTACTCATATTTAATGGGACAGAGGCGTGATTGTGTAATTCCCAGCAGTGTGTTGTTTTAAAAAACAGTGGTGCCCCTGTTGGGATTCACTGTCCTTAGCTTTGACAAACATTAACTGGTAGTTTTACGTATGTAGTGTACAGGTAAAGGAGCAGGCATTTTCATGCACCTCTTGATGGTTGAATTTTCCATTTTGCATTTTAAACCTCAAGTGGAAATGTTGAAAATTAAAAAAAACACTTCAGAAAGATGGAGAAGTCAGCATATCAATAAAATATACAGTGCTGAACAAAGGTATTAGACCCCCCCCCAATGTAAGGTTAATGCTACAGCTGCCCTAGAGTAAAATACTAATAATAAGATAAATCATTTGTTACGTTTGTTATATTTAATCCACTAGTATGCACAAGCTCTTCAATCGAAATTACGTTTTTTAATGCTAAAATACAATAATTGTTTTTATAAATATGTTTTTAAATTTACTGCTCTACAAAAAAGCACAAAAAATAGCAGAGCAATTTTTTTTTAAATTAAGACACCAAATTACAGTAATTTATTTGCATTCCTGAACAGAAAAATAGTTTTAGCGGTCATGACTTCTCTCAGAAGTCCAGTGTGTCAGCTCAAACTTGGGAATAAAAATGTGAAGTTCGCATTAAAGCACTTCATGGTACTGCATGGTCTTTGGTACAGATAGTCTAATACATTTGTTAGGTACTGTACATGCACTGGAAACAGATGTAAAGTAATTGTGTGTATCTGCATGTGCGTAAAAATAAGGACACAAAAAGAAACTACATGATCGAAAATAGACAATAAGATCAAAAAAATGAGGAAAAAATGTTTAAAGCCAGCAACAAAATAAAGAAAATAACTCATTAAGAGAACAAGACGATCAAAACAATGAACAAAAATGAATAAACTCAATGACAAATTGAAGATAATATACCACAAAATGAACAAAAATGAACAAAAAGATCAAGAAAATTAGCAAAACTGAATAATGACAGTAACAAAATGAAGAAAATAAATCACTAAATTAACAAAATGATCAAGAGAGTGAACAAACATGAAGAAAATCAGTGCCAAAATGAAGAAAAGAAACCACAAAATCGACCAATTCTGTCACAAAACTAAACAAGGTAATAAAAAAATTAACAGAAATGAACAAAATGATCAAAAATGAAGAAAACAGAACCAAACAAAGAATACAATTAACAAAATACATAAAAGAATCCACAAAATGACTAAAAAATTCAGACACTGAAAACAAAATGACCAAAAATAAATAGAATTCGAAAAACACGAACAGATGTTAACATAAAAAATAAAATGAACATAAATTAACAAAATAATCAAAAAAAATAAGCCAAAATGAACTGACTAAGCAACTAAATAAACAACACAACTATGAAACTAAAGTAAAATAAACTAAATAGTCCACAAAATGTACAAATATTTTGAATTCACATACAAAATCAGCATATTAGATGGGAACGGTGAAATGCCATGTATGAAGACCTGCAGGAAGAAATGTTTGACAAGGCCTTCGATGATGTGTGGAACAGTGTTATAAATAAATTTATAAAATCCAGGCTCAGTTTGGGGGCAACAGCTGCAGCTGCCTTAAAGTACAGACATTATGTCACTCCACAGCTGAGGTAGGCTACAGTATTGACGGAAATATGGGCAAAGTGTTAAACTACGAAGATGGCGATGATGATGAAAACGATGGTCTCCATCTCTTGAACAAGACTTGAAACACAGTAATGTTACTGTGGTTTATTTTATTAATATCTTATAGAATATATAACATGACTTGGATTTATCAGAAATATAGGGTTTATTTCACTTTTTCACCAGTGGGAGAAGTAATTTCATGGCATTACATAGTTTTTGACTGTTTCCAAATTACCCGATTATTCATCTTCAGATATGCTACAGTATGTGCTGTATGTATGATTTGGTTCATTCTTCATGCAAACCTAAATAACAAAAGATTTATTAAAGGTGCAGACAAACTAGCTAGTAGCCAATCGTTCATAGCAGTTCACTCTGTTTGGACAGGCGACCAGTCAGTCAATACCGCTTAGACACTCATAGGTGCACAAGCCCATACACCCACTCACAGAGTTGAAAACAGTCACAGCAGTAGCTACTATGGAGCTGGCAATTACAGCTTCTCTAACCACAGGATGACTGAGGAGAGACAGCCTGTATTTCAGGTTCCTTCAGCATCTGTTACAGGTAAGAAAAGAACAGACATACCAGCTTGACAACTGTGAGGATGTAAGCCATGTTAACTGGCAGGTCGGCTGTTTAATCTTTTATATTGGTTAACCACGCACGATCAACATCAGCACCTTTAATACAAATCTAAATAACAAAAGATTTATTCTAAGTAACACACATGAATGTGAATTATTTGCATACAGTTGGTCAACCATGTGATGTTATCAGATGGTGTGACCATTAAGTTTTATTTCAGTGTTATATTTTAGCTAATGTACAAATAAATCACAGTAACATTACTGTATGTATTTTTTGCATCCTCTTCATTATGTGCATAACAGCAGTAAATTGAAACTTTAACGCAAAGCTTCTTTTATCCATTTCCTGAAAATTTGGTTTAAATTCTTGATACTTCAGGTACTGAACTGTATGTCATCACTCGTTTTATGAAGTTGCACAAGCTGTTTCCCTTATTCAATTAACAACACATTCAGCCTTGAGGGCGCATTAAAAAGCTAATGAATAACTGTGTTCTGTCTCAGCACCGTCAGTTGAGATTTATATCAACTTCACTTTGGTGTAAAAGAAGATCAGCACCCAATGTGGACGTGCACATGAACAACTGTTTCAGTTTGCATATCTGCTCAGTTACTCTTTTTTGTTTTTTCTTGAAGGCACAAGAGCGCTCGGAGTGATTTTCCAGACAGGCCCTGGAGTTAAGGTGCAGGTGGACCCCAGCGGTCTCTTCGGTTCTGTGTGTTCACAGGGTGATTCGAGCACAGTGGTGTTTGAGCTTGCAGGGAAGCACCCCTCGGTTTAGCTGGTAAAACTCCACCAACTGGATTAAGTCGGTGAATTTGGTCTGACCATCGTCCAGACTGTGGAATAACTCGCCGTCATCGTCTACCTGGAGGGAAACGTGGACAGGTAAGCATGAGGCAAGTAACAGGTAGCTTCCTCCTCCTGAGTCATGTATAGATAAATATAATGAAGTAACACATTATGTAAACAGTGTGGATTGTACTCACAGGTACGATCTGGAAGTGTTTGATTTTCTGTGTGTGGCACAGTGACAGTACAAACGTCTTAGGGTTACTCTGACTGTCCCTTAGAAGAAACACCCTAAAAACAAAAGGATTCACTTGGTAGAACTTTGGGATTCAGATGAAATAATTACATTTACAAAGCATTATCATGCAGAATATAGCAACACTTATCAGAATAAAACAAAGTGTATTTAATTCTACTGTACAGTGCTAAAAGAGTAAATTTTAAGACTTTAAAACAATAGTGCTGATGGTGGCTATGCAATTATATACAGTAATGCTAAGTAAATGTAAATATGTGTTAAATAAATACTGAATATTTTATATAGTATAGTATTGTACTTATTATGCCCTTTTAACGCATTCATACATGGTGTCTACTACACTGCCCTACAAAGGTGACAGGTGACAAATTTATAATAATTACAAAATTAAGGGAAAAATCAAAGCTAAATGCTATTTGTAAGTGATAATTTTGTCTTAAAATGACAAAAAAATCAGAAAAAAAGGAGCAACACAGGTAGCAAAAGGTACAAAATACTCAGGAAACTGAATAAAAGTGAAAAAAATCAGATGGAAAATGAGCTAACCAAGCAAGAGAATGACTCAAATTAGATGGAAAAAGAAGAAAGCTGAACAAAAATAAACAAAATAAGAAAAATAAACCAAACAAGCAAAAGAAGAAAAAGGTGAGCAGAAAAGAAGAAAACTTAACACAATGATCAAGTAACTGACAGAAATTAGATGCAAAATGAACAAAAATAATCCAAATAAAAGGGAAAATAAAACTGTGATGAAAATGCTTGAACAAAAACAATAAAAAGCAAGTAATTTTTCTGTGTGTCACTATTTGCCGAGTTATGCACTTTGCCTCTTTAGGGCTGCAGAATTATTCACACAAATTAAAGCCACAGTAGTTGCAATAGCAATCACTCTTTAACCTTTTATGAACCACTATAACACAAACAATACTATGCAAATTGTATGGTTGATTCATCTTTTTTTAAACGTTATCTAATAGTAACTAAAGCATAACTCTGATTGTATTTCACTCTAAACTGACCTGCCCTGACGCACATACTGTAATTTAACCATTTTAAACTATCACCTCACTCAAAATAAGTAGTTTCATGTTAAATATTTTTTGGAACTACCACACTGCTTAATAAGCCATAGCCCCAATTTTTAATAATTCATGCATGAAAGGGTTGAAATATTTTGCAGCTACTTAATTATTGTTTAGAAGAAATGTATGTGTTCCTGAAATTATCCATATTTAATATAATGTTTAGCTATTTGTGTCTGACTTAAATTGCTTTTGGAGGAAAGGGAGATGATATTTCTAAAATCATGACCATCTATGTAATCTGTCACAGATGAATGGCATGTCTTTAATGACAGTAAGAAGAGAGAACAGCCGCTTACCCATCAATAAGACCCTGCTGAGTGATGAGACGCTGAGCTTCATCCCGAGACAGCTGGCCGTGAAACCAAGGCTGAGTCAAGTGAAGAGCTAAAGGGGGAAAAAAAATTATGCTGCAAATTGCCAACTTGCTTCTACATTCAGCAAATAAACAACAACAAAACAATCAAACAGCCTCGCAAACCTATGTTTGACACTAAGCTCTGGGATGTGGATGGGCTTCCATGGATGCTCAGACGGTGGCAGCTTTTCCGCTATGAGAGAAAGGAGTTACAGCCTTCTGTTAGTCTGAATGATGCATACAACACTGTAATAACCATCATGTGGTTTTGATATACTGATATTGATGAATCTTAGAAGAATGTATTAAATACTGCAGCATTTGAAGAAAAATTCCTGGAGATTTTAATTAAATATGCCAAAAAACAGTGCAGTTTTCTTCTTCTGTTTTTAAAAATAAGCAAAATAAAAAGCTTTTGACTTACCCTCCATGACAGGCCTTCCTCTACCGCAACAGTCAGCACCTCAGATGGGTTCTCAATCACTCGACTCTTTTGACCAGAGAAGTCCATGGCCACTAGCGAGTTCTCGGAGATACTTCTCTGGAACGACACAAACATCAGTCACTGAAGTATTAAAATAGACTTAAAGAGAAAAGACAGTATTTGATGCCTAGAGATAATCGGCGATTATGATTGGCGCTATACAAATAAAGATTGATTGATTGACTTTGTTTTTAGTTAATTTCCAGATGAAAATCCTTGTGTTAATACCATGTAGACCTCAGCGAAGTTCCTGTCTGTAAGGTACTGTATGCTGTTAAATGGAAACAGGCAGTGTTTTGGAGACTGGTGGTATTGTATTGCCATCTAGTGCCGGAGCAATGTGCCTCCAATTTCATCACTTCTATTCAAAAGACATGAGAATAGCTTTATTACCAAAAAAAATATATCTGTCAAACTGACACATTTGTTCCTTGACTAAGCTTGTAATGTAAATGAGAGGGTCAAGACCCAAAACAGGTCATGGATAAATTTTTTTAGGATTTGTTTATCCATTTATTTAAATTATGTTTACTTTGTGCTCATGTTCTTAATTATTTTGTTCATTCTTTTCCTTTTCTGGATTTATTTCTTTTCATATTTTGTTCATTGATTGTTGAATGATTCTTGAATTCATCTTGTTTATTATTTTGCTCCATTTATTTTTGTCGATTTTGTCAATTTTTTTTAAAATTCTTTTTCACTGTCCAGATTATGCTGTTCATTTTAACCAGAATTTACAACACAAGAGGAGAATAAAACATTGGCACAAATCAGACTTTTTGAAGTTCGAAAATGATGTACGATGAAGTGAAACACTTGTCTCGTCCAAACCCTTTTTGTGGATGTTTTGTTTATTCTCTTGATAATTTTGCTCATTTTTAAATCATATTGTTGATGTAGTGCCATTTATTTTGCACATGTATGCCTTTTCATAATTATTTTATTCATGTTTTGTTTTCTTGATTGTTATGTTTATTTCTTGTCATATTTTGGTCATTTATTTTTGTCCATTTTGCTCATTCCTGTTCAATTTCCTGATTAGCTTATTCATTTTGGGAATACTCGGTTGATACGCTTTATTATTTTGGTCATTTTTGTCCAATTTGTCACTGATTCTGTTTATTATTATTCATTGTCCTGATTGGGTTATTAATATCATGGATACGTTACTTATGCTCTTGATTATGTTGGTCATTTTTTATTGTATTAGGTTCATATCATTTATCTGTTTTGTGATTTTTGTTTGTTTTGTTACTTGTTTTGTTCATTAGTGTTTAATGTCCTGATTAGTTTATTGTTTTTGTGGATATTTTGTCAATCTTCTCGATTATTTTGGTAATTTTTGATTGTTTTAGATGCAGTTTATCATTTTGTTCATTTATTCTTGATTTTTGTCTGTTAAATTTTAGTTCAGTGTTTATTTTGTTCGTTTTGTTATTCTCGTCATAATTTTGTTCATTTTTTTAATGACTCTTAATTTTCTTTGATTTTGCGTTGTTCATTTTGCACATTTATGTCTGTTTTCTAAAATACTTTGCTTGTTTAACTATTTTCTTCTTTTTATTACATTTATTTTGTTCTTTTCTAATTTATTTTGTTTACTTATTTTTTATAATTTTGGTTTGTTTTCTTTTTTATATTATTTTTTTCTTCATTTTCTTGATTATTTTGTGGAAATGTTGTTCATTCTCTGAACTGTATAACTCCTCATTTTTAATTATTCTGCTCATTTTGTTGATTTAGTGCTGTTCATGTATATTTCCTTAATTATTTTGTTCATTTTCTTTAATTTTTTATTGACTTCTTTTATTTGTTTTTAGTACTTTGGCTCCTTTTCTTGATTAAATTCATTTTTCTTGGTCTTCTTGATTATTTTGTTCATTTTCATTCCTTTTGTTTACTCTTTGTCCATTTTTGTATTATTTTTGGTTTCTGTGACCTTTTATGTTCTTCTATTTTCCTGTTATTTGATTGTTATTTGTTAATTTTTTACAATCTAGTACATGTTGTGCTCATTATGATTTGACTGAACATTAAAACAAACGACATGAATTCACTGTTCAGTCTTATACATCTTATCCCTATAATGCCATGTGTATCATATTTGATACACACATTTCTTAGACCTATTGCATCATCATATGGTAAAAACTTTGCTAAAAACCCTGTTGAATACAATCTATTACTTGTCTTTTGCCCCCAGGTGGAGGTGAATTATGTTTAACACCCACTATGTCAAATATGAAACAAAAAAAAACAGAGATGCAAATTATTTTTGTATATTTTAATTAAATTTAGTTAAAGGGTCAAATAAAGGCTTCAGATTCAAAAAATCTGAATGTTCTGTGCATTATTTCTTGGGTCAGGCTTTATAGGGTTATTATTGGTCACATTTAGTATATATTAAATATTTAAAAGAGGGTCTTGAGGCAGAAAACAGTGGGGAAACACTGGGTTAAAACATCCATTTTCCAGATATATTAATTTACATCACACTGGATAGAGCTTTTCCATTTAAGCAGTATAGGCATAAAACATGTTTAGTTAAATCTGCAGGCTGCAGAACATCCTCAGCAGCCTAACACTGCCTGCGCCGGCTTCACGTCCTCCCTTATCTTTCAGACTAATCCTTCTGGTGAGGCCGGTGACACGTGACCTCTGACAGCAGAGAAGAGGTGATGAGTTGTGAAATCTGAGAGCAGCTGATCATTTGTGTATTTTTAGAAGGCGCAGGATTCATTAGCATGTCTGAAACCTATAAATATATTGTGTTCGCTGACACAAAAATCCCCCAGTGCAGTCGGAGGCTATTCTAGGATGTGAAACCTACAGTACATTCATCCACAGAAGGTGCCTCATTTGTCTCACGCAATGACATAACTTCACAGCTATGTTGCAGTATGTGCTTACACTAACATATTGAACTCACATAGAGGACTAGGAGAGACAAACACATTAGTGACAATAAAATGTGGTGTGATAAACATACTAGACACCAAACAGGTGTTCATGGAGCAGGTTTGTTGTTTTGAAAGTGTGGAATGAAGATGTTTCATAAAGATGACAATAGGTGTTGGCTTTAAGTGCTGGAATGTACCAGTTTTGGGCCTGGTTCCAGCCCGGTGTAGAAATGTATTCAAGGTTCAGTTTATTGTCCTTTATCACGTTAAGAACATAAAGGAACTAAATTAATCTCAATTTCTAAAATAGTCTGTAATAAATTAGGGCTGTCAAAATTAACGTGCTAATCCGAATTAATTCATTTGCTTGATTAATTAGATGAAAAATTTAACACAATTAACGCATGCGCAATGCACAATAACTCCACATCCACAACTACACCCATTGACACAGATTAACCACTGATTACTGGTACACAACCAGTGCTACTTTCGTTGACAAAAAATTTTCATTATTGTTTTCATCATGAATATATTTTTGTGGACGAAAACGAAACAACAAAAATAAAAACTTAAGTCAATAACTGAGATGAAATCTATGACTAAATTGAGCGACATTTTTGTCAACAAATAAAAGACGAAATGAAAATACAGTGACGAAATCCAATCAAAAGGAGAAACAGATACGAGGAAAAGACAAAAGAGCCACTCAAATAAATGGAAGAGGCGGGACTGGTTGAGAAGAGAACCAATCAGATCACCTTATTGAGGAGTAACTTGCTACGGTTTTGAAAATGTTGAAAACATTTTCAAAATGACAGACCATTTTCAAAACGATGACAGACCAAGGGACGATGAATAAAAGGACGAGAAAATGTCCACGGCTGAGACAAAAACAAGACAAGAGACAATCAGACGATGATAAAAAGATGAGAAAATGTCCACGGCTGGGGACAGTTGTGGCCTAATTCACGTTTGACAGTGATGAAAACAAGACAAAGGTAAATTTGTTTAAACTTTATTTTGTTTTACTGTGTAAAATGTAATTGTATAAAAACTGTAGTGCACCAACGTTGTTGTCGCCTTAAAATGTGACAAATTGATTTATTGGCAAGTTGAGTAAAATAAACTGTCACCTTCATCACGTTAGAAACACATAGTGTTATGTTACTGACATGATACAAACATGATTAATGCTCTTTTATAATGTTTTACTTATTAAATGTTTGGATATTATTAGATTAGTGTCATGTGAAACTATCATTACATGACATTTATATCAAGGAAAAAGTGAGGAAATCTCATGTTACATGTGACCCACCTCACTGCCAACTTCTTTAGTATTTACTGCTTCAAAGTCAATTTCAATGTAAAAGTATGAGTCTTTACACATTTTGAAACAAACAGTAACATTAGTTCCTGATGAAGGCAGTGAACCAAGTGTAAAAAAGCAAAAACATCTCAGCAGAACATTACCGAGGTTCTGTTAAGTTCTACAAAGCAGGTGGAATTTCCTTTCATTACACAAGTTTGAATTAGAAAAAAATATACATTTTAATCTAAAATAAGTCATTTTAGTCGAGTGTCTATATCACCTTCTATGAGTGTTTTTGCTCCCACAAAATGAAAAACAACATGATTAATCAAAATTAATCCAGTGACCCTGTGATTAATTTAGATTAATAACAAATGGGTATTAATCATGATTAATTGAAATGAATCCACAGCGACCCTGTAATTAAACAGATTAAAAATGTTAATTGTTTGACAGCCCTAAAATAAATATTCTAAACTTATAATAAAAAACTATAATTAAAAACCAAAGCACATAAAACACATTACTTTGTTTAGTTGAATTCATTTTCTTTATCATTTTGTTTATTTTTTGCTGATTTTGTGCATATTCTTCATTATTTTTTGGGTTTTTTTTTATTTTTACCTCTGCCAAGGAGTGAAGGGTGCGATGTTTTTGCCATGTTTGTCTGTCTGTTAGTTAGTTAGCTAGTTAACAAGATTACTCAAAAAATAATAAACGGATTTTGATGAAATTTTCAGGAAAAGTGTGAAATGGGACAAGGAACAGATGATTACATTTTAGTGGTGGTCTGAATCAACATCTCAGCGCATGGTGTTTTTTTGTACTGCCCAATCAAAATCTAGAAGGGGCGGGACATAGAAAGAAAACTTCTCTGCACCATGATGGAGGGGAAACAGACTGACAACTCGGCCTTCGTCAGTAACTACTGTTACTGATCTAATACTGAAGGATTTCCATGATTTTATGAAGGAAGTGAACGTCCAGAACATCTATTACACTTTGAAATGTTACTGTGTGAACACATTTTTACGTCTATGATCCATGATCCAGCTACAGATGACCTGTGGACTCATTCATGTGATTACTCTGTGGCTACGTATCAATGCAAACAGGGAACATAGAAGTGCTTCATGTGTTGGGATGTCATGAAATTCAAGTCTGTTCTCTTGGCAACAGAATGAGGGTGTGTGTTTTCACACTGATCCTTTTTTTCCTTGGTGTCACTCATCTTGCTTTAAGTGTAACCCATACCCATGCTTTAAGCGTAGCCTAAATTCGAAATACTTTCCTTATTTTACCTTGATTATTCAGTCTTTAGTCTTTTATTCGGTTTTTGTGGGATGCCTCAGATGTCGTCAATGCAGACATTTTCTTCTGCATTGTTTTCATATTTCAAACCTTTACAATGTCCCATAGATAACAATAGAGAATTTTTTTCAAAATCCTTCAAATCTCTTCAACTTTAAGCGTATATAACTTCTGCATACTTGAACTATTCAACTTCATTTAAACTTTAAATAACTCTTAAACTATCTAGCTATCTTTATTTGTGCAAATTTTGGTCATTTTTTAATTATTTTGTTTAGTTTTATTATCTTGATCATTTTGTTCATTTCTTTGCTAATTTTGATCATATTGTTCATTATTTAATTTAGTTGTATTCATTTTCTTGTTTTTTTTGTAAAATTTTTTCATTATTTTGTTCAGTTTTATATGTTTTCTGATCACTTATTTCTGTAATGTACTTTAAACCACATCTGGTACAGGTAAAAAAAAACAAACCAGCTTGACAACTGTGATGTTGTAAGCCACGTCAACTCTTTAGTCATTTATATTGGTCAACCATGAATATTCGACTACGGTACTAGCTAGTTCCCCAACATCATAGACAGCATCTTTAATAGTGTCCAAATGACTCCAAATTAAGTCTTTCTAACTGACCTAAAGTCTAACTAACACCATTTTAGTTCTATTTGGTTCTCACAGGATTCCAATGCTGCAAACATAAGATGATCTTAGAGTATTTGGTGCATTGCTGTAGAATAAACTACCAAATAGCATGTAAAGTAATGCAACTAAGCTCAACCATGAAAATGCAAAATGCAACATAAACCATTTTACAAGCCATTTTACACTACAATCAGTGTATTCATTTTTCAGATTTTATATGTTGCTGGGGAAACTTATAAAAGTAAGGTTAAAGTCTAAAATAAGGCAGTGCACTAGCTTCATAGTGTAGTGATTGTACTGACCCTTAAATAAAGTAACCATACCATTCCCACACTGTGAAATAATCCTCCACACATCAAAGTTCAGCACTCAAACTCTTATACATTACCTCAGTATTTTTAATAAACATAAGAGCTTTCCTGCACCTGCTGCATTGATGTTTTAGTGAAGTGCAACAGATGTGAAAGTTCATTAATTGGTAATTGACAAATAAGAAGAGCTTCAGTCCTACCATTGGTGAAGCTTTTTGTTTCTGGTGTGGCTGAATGAAGTTTTGGTAAAGCTGCATCCCATACTGAAACAAAAAGGACAGAATTCAAGGCTATTATTACATTATTTTTCAGTGATAGTTTGTTATTAATTTTTTTTTAAAAAAAGCATACACAATAAACAATCCTGTATGCTCCACTCCATGAATCCAGCATCACTGTGTCCCTAACACTGACTGAGCATTCCCCTCTTAGACATCACACAGATAGTGATCATCAAGCCAACCTTTAATAAGCGCATGGCTGTGATCCAGCAGGTCCTGGTCTGCTCATCGTCTGCACAAAGCAGCTTCAAGTCTCGTGCTGAACTACACTTCGAGGCCTGGAGAACAAAGTTACAATCAGTGCATGTGCTGCCACTCCTTTTATACAGTTTGACACATCTATGTTTCATATCAGCGACCCTGTTAAAGCAGTTTGTACCTTAACACAGAAGCCGTAATCTGTAGGTGCTCCGTGTAGCTTTTTGGCTGAGAACACTGTGTAGATGCTGCTGTCACTAAAGTCTGCAATGAACTGCAGGTGCCTTGGTTCCTGTAAAACAAAAATAGGTCTGAAGGCCTTTTGACACCTAGAAGTCCAAACCACTCTTGTCTTGCAGTCCTTTTACGTGGAGCTGAGTAAATATATGCCCCATCTCCCTTACCAGAGATGGGAAGTACTCAAGTACATTCACTCCTTTATAGCTACTTCTGACAGTAGCTGTTTTTCAGAATACTTAAACGCTTACTCAATTTCATTTTGGATGAAAAAAGTACTTCTTCTCAGTTGCATCTGGCGACAGCTAAATGAGAAGGAGTACAAAACAATGAAATTGGAAACATTTACAAAATAATTAATTACATTAGTAAAGACATAGTCAAATGACATATCAAATAGGAGTAAACTAGGCAACAAAATAACCAAAAAAGTAGAAAAACAATCACAAAAATGAACAAAATTAAAATAATCAAGAGAAATGAAAAAAATAGTCAAGAAATTTATATATTTAGGGTACATAGTAACCACAAATGGCCAAAACAAGCAAAAATGAACAAACTAATGAAGTAAATTAACAAAAATAATCGAGATATTGAAGAATCCACAAATAAGCAACAAAATGAGCAAAAATGAGAAAAATAATCAAGTAAGTGAACAAAAATAAACAAAATAAGCAACACTCAGCAACAAAAAATAAACTACACAAGAAAATGTGTAAAAATGAATAAATTGAGCAACAACATTGGTTAAAAAAACTAGAAATAAAAAAATAATCAAATAAGTTTGATTATGAACAATACATACAGTATGTGAGGCTGTAATAAATTCCAGGTTATGAAGTTACTAAAAAATTTGAGTAGAATTTTTTATGAGATACTCTGACGTTTACTCAAGTACTCATGTTTAGGAGTACATCTAATTCTACTTGAGTCACTCAAATTAAAACATACCAATACCTTTACTTGAGTACTGTTTCTGTTTACTCGACCTAACACTGTTAACTGCTAAAGACATGTTTTATAGACAGCACAGATCTGAAATTTGTGCATTTTAAAGGAGACATATTGTACAGTACATGTTAAATAAGTTAATTTGATTGTCACATACTGTATAGCTGTGCTATACCTAGTATGTAAATGTTATTATGCTTTTGCCATGTTCTCAGTTTACGTGAGAAATGGACACACAGCCTGTACAGTTAGTGGACGACTCACAGCCACCACACACACACACACACACACACACACACACACACACACAGAGGAGACATACTAAAGCAGTGTGACATAAAATAGCATATAAGACACATACACATAGGGCACATATTAAAACATGTAATTAAACAACATACTGTACAAAACACAAGCTGGTGGCTTTATAGCCACTGATAATAACAGTTATACAGCACATGTGATGAGACCAGAGTGGAAAAATATACAGCCTAGAGACAAAACATGCATTGTAAGTCGGTGACAAAGAGGTTGAAGACATTTCTAAGAGTAGAAGGTGATAAAAAAATAGAAAAATGTGTGTTCACAGAACTTTCTAGAAGGTTTACTGGTGTAATAAAGAAGGCCCTTCATCCACTGTTTTCAGTCCTGTTCATGAACTGTACTCAGGTTTTGTTGTTTGACCATGGTACTCTGCTGCGTTAAATTCCAGGGAACTCCAGGGTTGTTTTCCATCAAAAAGAAGAAAGAAAAATTTTTTTTTTAGACTTTTAAATAAGAAAAACCAAGTAACACAACACTCCCTGGTATATTATCCCAGGAAGTCAGGATGGTTCTGTTGGTCCTGGAGTAATGACTAAGGCCACTGATTTGTATGGTTTTGACATCATAAATCCAAATGGCTGATCCTAAGTCCAGTCATCTGAAAAAGGGCCGTGAGTTTTTCTGATTCTGAGTGACAATTTTGATAATTTAACAGTATTTTAGAGCCCCCTCATACCTGATTTATAGAAGGAAAAGACATGGCACCATATTTTCACATGTCTAATTTTAATTTTTTTTACATCCAAAAACTGTTTCACCCAGTAGACGAACAAAATAATGGATCACTATGATCCAGACCAAGATCAGCTCTTTTGGCTGGACATTTATTCCACACTGTGGTCTGGAGGCAGTTTCACACCTACAAATTTGGTTTGGTTCATAACGGAAACCCCAAAAGTCCAGACCAATGAGGTAGGTGTGAAATTACTGGCAGGTCTGCTAACTACATACCAACATTTAAGCACAATAATTGCCTGTGTGTATTCTGAAACCGTGCTTGCAGTCTACTTTTCTGAGTCAAAGGAACATATCTCATTTAGGATAGAGGTGGAGATTGGCACACCCACATTCAAACAAAACATTTATCAATCTATGGCATAAATATGACCAAATGATAAGGGTAAATTTAGAAGTATTGACAAGACCTCATTATTTAAGTAGTATTAACAGTCCCTATGATAACATAAAGTGATAAATGTTGCCAAATAAGAGCACAAAGACTACTATTGTTCTGCTTTCATGTGACACACTGTTCCAACTTCCTTATTTAAACTAATACCTTAGACATTTGTGCATGTGCTGACTGGCTGACATGTCATATGTCTGACCATGGACAAATGTTCAACCAACTTGATTAAAGAAAGATGCCATACTAAAGCCTTCCTGTATGACAAAACAAAAGCTCTACTGTTTGTGTAGGAAATGAAAGCAGTTGAGAAGTGGTTTTCTTGGCATGGCTGATGCATGGGTATAAGCTTCACTTGTCAGCAGCATTGAAAGTGCTATTTCTGCCTGGCTGTCATGCCAGCTGACCTAAGGAAAATCAAGCTTAACCTGTTCCACTGCCCTCTAGCAAAGTGAGTGAGATATTTACAGAAGATGAACTGGTGACCTCTCGGTGTACAAACACAGTAGAAGGATGCATCTACTGTACAGAGACTGAAATGCATGAGGAATTATACAGCTAAGTTACAAAATTTAGAATAGTTTGCCTAAATTGTGCATAATTACTCGCAGCTAATTCTAGTGACTGCATACTAATGCTTAGTGCAAGGTGTACATGCATTGAGAATCAGCCAAGTGCATTGCTGAATACAGTATTAATGAAAATGGGCCAAAGACAAAACCACTGCAGGTAGTTATCTGATAAGTTCTTTTTCAATATTAAATATATTATTTCAATTCAATTCAATTTTATTTGTATAGTGCCAATCATAATCGCTGACTATCTCTAGGTGCTTCACAATTCAAGGCCGAGACCTCAAGACGAAAGACCCAGTTATTTCACTATCCATACACGTGCTACCCAGTCAATCATAATAGTTACATAGTTCCAGTGCCATCCTGTGAAATCATAGAGTCAAAACAGACTGCATTTTAGAGGTCCAGATTTAGGTGGTTTTAGGGGGATGAGAACTGTGGTGGTAGGTCTTGTATAAAACCGGCATGAAGAAAGTCTGAGCTTGTTTTTATGTTGTTTGGAGGTTCTTGTTTTTTTTAAGGCTAACTTATTTCTTCTAGTTTGGACACTGATCAGGCATAACATTATGACCACCATACTGTACATGTTGACTATATTGTTCCAATGCCTTCTTGGAATTGGGTGGCTGTATTAGGCAGCAAGTGAACATTTAGCCCTTGAAAAATGTTGGACTGAAAACAGCAAACTGTCCAAAATAAGTAAGGATCTGAGCAACTTTAACAAGCACCAAACAGTGATGGTACACGACTGGATCATTGCATCCAAACCAAAAGATCTTGTTGGGTTTTCTAGTCTGCAGGTAAATGGTCTAGCATTTATATAGTGTCTTCCTACCCTATGGCACTTAAAGCACTTACTCTACCTACTGAGCCACAACCACCCTCAGTATTTGTGAAATGTGTTGGAAAAAACAGAATAGATTCATGAAGTCCCAAGCTGGTAACATACAGGATTAGATGTGTCACTATAATGACTAATGTGTAATGTACTGCCAGCAGCTTTCAGAGTTCTGGTAGAGCTCATGCGTTGGGTTAGAGCTGTTCTAGCATCAAAACAGGGAACCTACACAACATTACGTGGTAGTAATGATTTGTTCTCTTAGATAATCTACTGAATTGAGATCCAGTAGTTCTTCCTCTTCCTCATAGAGTTCTGTTCGCTTCAGGACCAGGACCGCCGAACAAGACCCACAGTTTGGAGATGCTTTGAACCAGTTGTCTTGGCATTGCAATTTGGCCTTTGTCTAGGTTGCTTAGATATCCTCAGTCATTTGTTTCCAATATATCAATTTCAAGGACTAAATGTTCTCTTGGAGCCTTGTTTATCCTTCCCACTTACAGGTGCCATTGCAAGATAACTGACAGCCACCCATCAATGGGAAAGGAGACATCTACAGTGGATATAAAAAGTTTATACACCCCTGTTCAAATCTCAGGTTTTTGTGATGTAAAAAACTGACACCAAAATAAATAATTTCACAACTTTTTCCACCTTTAATGTGACCTACAGTATAGCCTGTACAATGAAATAGAAAAACAAACTGAAATCTTTCAGGGAGGTGAAGTAAAAATAAACAACTGAGATAATGAGGTTGCACAAGTGTGCAC
>JAQQAE010003485.1:0-20148 GCA_029823295.1 Pseudamia nigra | reverse complement strand
GCCATCAGCCCCGACGACAGTGACGAGGAGAACATTTGATCGGCCGCGGAGGAGCTGGGGGGGCAGATGAGGAGGATAATGAAGCCTACGCAGTCACCTCAGCTGATGGACAGCCGGAGGGGCTGCCGCTTCCATCAGCTTCCTTCACCCCCACAAGGAAATGACTTTAACTACCGGTAATTACATTGTGCAAATGAGATTATCTTGTGGTCACAATATGTGTTTTGCAAATAAAATTAAACGTCACTATATGAATTATATGACAATAATGATTCATTTCTTGCCCAGCTGTAATTCACCGAACCCTGAAAAACTCAATATGTATATTTGAACTGACCTTCAAAAGGTGTCTATGCACTACTTCTGTTCAAGTGTCATTGTTTGTATAGTTTATAACGCATATAATCATACAGTGCAAACCTGCTTTGTGGTGAATAAAATGTATCTGATTTTACTGTAAAGTTTTAACATTTCAAAAATGTAATTTAACACTGTTACATAGTGTATATTTAAGTTATAATGTAATAGGAAGCTTTGCTGTGTTTAGTCTCTGCAGACTCATGTCTATAACACTCTCATCTTCTTTTAATTTCCCACATACACAGTGAGTGTAAAAACCATTTTGTTGACTATTTTGTTTGTACTCTTGATGATTTTGTTGATTATTTTTGTTCACTTTTGCTCATTTTGTTGCACTTTTTGTTCATTGTGTTTACTATTTTGCTCTATTTTATTGATTATTCCGCTCATTTTTATTTTGTTGATTCTTTTGTTAATTGTTGCTTTTTTCTTTCAATTTGTTCATTTTGTTGCTTATTTTGTTCATTTTGTTGCTAATTTTTTTGCTCATCATTATCTTGTTTATTTTTTTATCATTTTATCAGTTACTTTGTTCCTTTTCTTGACTTTTTGTATTATTCTGGTTATTTTGCTCATTTTGTTGATTATTTTGTTCATCCTTGTTCTTTCTCCAGATTTTATTGATTTAGATGTTAATTTTTTGGGATTGTTTTGATATTTTTGTTGAATTGTCTTGATTCTTTTATTCATATTTGTATATTATGTTGATTATTATTAGATATCTGTTAATTTAGTTTATTAGTTTGTAGATTTTCATTGAGTTTTTAAGTTCAGCAGTTCAGATGTACTAGAAATGTGTCTCTTAGATAAAGCTGTTTTGATTTTTATGTGCAATGGATTTATTCACTAGTACTGTATGTAAAAAAAAATGTGTCCACTTAAAAATAAAGCATAATGTAAAAAATGATCATCAATGTCTCCTAGATGTTTTATAATACACTGTGAATTCAGATTAAAAAAATTTCAACTGAACATATATTAATCTTTGCATTTTCCCATTTGCATTGGCTTATTTTCTGACAAAAAATATATTCTGATTTACTGATTATATAAACCCCAATTTCAATCAAGTTGGGACATTGTGTAACATGTAAATAAAAACACTACAATGATGTGTTTGTCCTTCTCAACCATATTCAATTGAGTGCAGTACAAATACGAAATTTAATGTTCAAACTGATGACAACGGCAACAAATTCCAGAATAGCTGGGTTAGGGTTATGTTTTCCACTGTGTTCAGGAACTGAGAACACTAATTACAGAAGCTTTGTAGGTGAATTCTATTCCATTCTTACTTGAAATACAACTTCAGAAGCTCAATAGTCCTGGGTCTCTGTATTTTGTTCTTCGTAATGTGTCACACATTTTCAGTGGTAGACAGGTGTGGACAGCAGGGTGTCTTCACAGATGTACAAGTCACCCATGGGGGGGGGGGATTAATACACCTCCATACCATCACAGATGCTGCTCTTGAACTTTGCATTGATAACAATCTGCTTGGTCCTTTTCCTCTTTATCCAGAGGACACGGTGTCCACGATTTCACAAACACTAGTAAATGTGTTCTGGACAGATCCATCTCACATGAGCTCAGCTCGTTTCTGGCTGTTGTTGATATATGTCTTTCACTATACATGTAGCCCATGGGCCAGAGCCCAAAATTTCAAGACTTGGTCCATGTCACGGTGGCAAAACTTAATTGTGATTTTTGAAAAGATCCATGTGTGTAGATGATATTTTGGTATGATAGACCTTTCTCAGCGGTAGCTTAGTCACATTTATTACCTCATGAAATTAACAACCCCTTAAGATAAACTGGTCTTTTACAGACTGGTGTTTGTCTGGTTTAGGTTCATCTTAAGGATATTTTCTAATGCCTCATAATATGATGTTTGGTATCATTGTAAAGGGGGTTTATAGGCTTTAATTTAAGCCCAGTATGCATCTTTCTGATAAACAGAGGTCACATGACCTCTTTAATGGATAAATGACACATTTTCTCACAATTTTCACCTAAAGTATGTACTTTCACTTAGCTCTGTGCCATCAAGGAACAACAGAGACACAAAAACCAACAACTGCACTACTCAAGGGACTCTACGGATTCAGGAAATGTATAACATACCCATACTTTTACTATGGCAGAGGTGATTGTGAGCCTTAAATTGGAAGTTAACACCTCAGGTGGAATTTTCACTAACTGGTTCTACATCTATCATCTCTAGATGATATTTCAACAGGATAATTCTTCACAAGTTGTATCTTAGTCATAACTATCATCCTCCAATGACAACATCTGTGATTCAAACAATAAAAAGATCCTGTCATTTTATTTGAAGAGAATAAGAAGAATTCCGCATGGAATTCACCTCATCATCTACACGCCCCTCCTCCTCTCTCTGATTGGTGCAGGTTTGTAGTTTGCACATTTCTGTGCACTTCTGTCCATGTTCAAGGCAGCAGCAGTCAGGAAGCTTGCAGGTTTATGCACACTTGCATTCATCTTCACCATCCAGCAGGTGTCAGTATGGACTGCGGATGAAGTGGCTGCAGAAATGAAGAGATGAGCAGG
Source organism: Pseudamia nigra (assembly GCA_029823295.1). NCBI lineage: Eukaryota > Metazoa > Chordata > Actinopteri > Kurtiformes > Apogonidae > Pseudamia > Pseudamia nigra. Next base: position 17,217 of record JAQQAE010003485.1, on the reverse strand, counting down.
GGATGATGGGGGAAACATGGGGCACTTTGTTATCTGTGTTCTGGTAACCATGTTAATGCATGCCTTTACTGCATTTCTTCATGAAGGAAACAAAAACAAATGGACAAAATAATCAAGAAAATATGCAACAAATTGCAAAAATCAAACCAAAAATGCAAGCTGACAGTACAGCTACATGTTCTATTAAATAAGAATCCACATAATATTTTTGTGCATTTACTTTATATATAAGAATGGATATTAAACCTATGATAAATAAATTATAATTTAATGTGTTGTGCATTTTTGTCCATGTTATTAATTATTGTGTTCACCATCCATCCATCCATCCATCCATTCCTTCCATCCATTCCTTCCATCCTTCCTCTCATCCTGGTCAGGGTCTCAGGGGCAGCAGCCTTAGCAGAAAAGTCCAGACTTCCCTCTCCCCAGCCACCTCCTCCAGCTCTTCTGGGGGGGTCCCCCAGGTGTTTGCAGGCCAGCTGAGAGACACAGCCCCTCCAGCGTGTCCTGGGTCTGCCCCAGGGCCTCCTCCCAGTTGGAGCTAGTTTTGGCAACCGGGGATTGGACCACACAGGCCCCTGCCTGCAGCTGCCATCCAAAACAGCTGAAGGCTGTGAAAAGGTGCCAGTAGCACGCCCTTATGACCCTTCCTGCAGGAGGTGAGCCCACAGGAAATTCTTCATTATAAGGGTCTTCTGAATCGCTCTTAGTCTGACCTGTCACCTAGGACCAATTTGTCTTGGAAGACCCAGGGTGCATTGCCCCCGACAACATAGCTCCCAGGATCACTCAGGCACACAAATCTCTCCACCACGATAAGGTGGTGATTCAAGGAGGGGTATTATGTTCACAATTTGTTTATTTTGTTGATTTGTATTTTGTTTGTTTTATTCAGTGATTTTTTTTTCATTTCACTGTTTATTTTGTTCAGTTTCGTCCTTGTCTTAATGATGATACCGACACTGAATGTCATGATTTCAGAAAAACACTACAGTGGTATCTTCATTTTTTACTGAGGTATGTGTATGTATATATGATCTGTTTCCACTGTGATGTTGAAGACATGTTTCTCATAAATTCTTAAAAAGCCAGAATATGATAATAATTCTATAAAAATGCAATGAAATGTGAAAATCCCCATAGATGGGGGATGAATCCTTTTAACAGGTAGAGTATGTGGATTAATTTTCAGTGGGAATATGTTCAGGTAGTTCAGAATGTTTTTTATCACTGGTTCCAAGGAGATGATACATTTATCTATAAGACCCTGTCCTAACCATTTACCTTCTGGTTTGTTTTTTATTCAGACTTTAAACTGTCGCCACAAGATGAACGTTGTGTCTTTTCAGACACATTGTAGATGTTATTGTCACAAACGCAGCCACAAACAGGAGTTTGTTGACAGAAAAGTAGGTTACATTCCTTCTCTTCCCAGCACAGCTCCACGTCTGTCCCACCCCCTCACAATCACATAAAACTCTAATTTTGGACTTACTACTACAACAGGAAATTGAGTCCAAACCCGCATGGCTTGGTTCCACCCTCACCCACCCCTGACATGTCACCACAGTTGAGGTGTCCACAGTCAGGCGAAGGAAGAGGCAACGCTAATGCAAGTCAAACCACATCTTGAGGCAAGTTTGCCCCCCTCATCTGAATTTATCTGACATTTTTTTGCCCTTGTCTAAATAAAACATAGGGAGAATATAGCCTTGCCTCTATTGCAACACAAAAGCTGCATTTTTCTGAAAGTGGGTCAGTGTTTATATCAGCTCTATATAACCGAAAGAAACAAAATAATCCTCAAGCGAATGAAGAAATCCACGTTTGTGTTCAGTCTTTAAAAGATAAGAAGGATAAGAATGGAAATTAAATGTAATGTTATCAAACAAACTACAGTAAGTCAACAGAAGATAATGATTAAACATAAACAATATAGGCAAAAAACGAAATTAAATTATCTAGAAAGTGAGTAAACAATAACAAAACAGTCCACAAAATGAAGAGAAGGGACAGGATAAAACTAAAAATGATTTAATAATAATATAAATAAGCATAAATAAGCACTGAATTAACAAAATTGTATAAAATAATGAAAACTTGACCATCAAATTTACAAAATAGTCAAAAATTTTAAAAAATCAAGAAAGTTAAGAAATCTATCAAAATTATCTGTAAAATGAACAAACATTGAACAAAATGGTCAAGGAAATGTAACAAATTGAGCAAAAAGGGAACAAAAACCTCTAAAATGAACACAATAAGCAACAAAATGAGCAAGCAACCCTGAAATAATCCAAAAATGAATAAAATTTACAAACTGCTGTGACTGTGAAAGGTTTCGGCAAAGAAAGAGTGAACACTGACGGACGTGAGCCAAAAACCACACTTTAAGGACAGTTCTCATAAACTTGACTTTGGCTTTTGTTGACATTTTTCTGCTTGTTTCCATCCAGTGGTTTGTGAACGGCCTCTGTTGTAAAACAAACTGATGTTGTCCTTTTTTCTGAAAGTGGGTCAGTGAGCTGTCGATGTCAGAAAGACTCAACTATGTTTGTGTGTAAAACAAAAAACGCAGGTGTGTTGCAGGTGGCATATCATGTCATAAATGATCAGTTATAAAAAAACCTCAATCCCCGTTTCCAAAAATTTTGAGGTGCTGTGTTACTTTTACTAACCCCAATTCCAATGAAGTTGGGACATTGTGTAAAACAAAATGCATTGATTTGCCAATCCTTTTCAACCTTCATTCAACTGAACACACTACAAAGACACAATATGTTCAAACTGAAACTTATTGTTTTTGCAAATATTCTCTCATTTTGAATTTAATACCTGTAATGCATTGCAGAAGAGCTGGGACAGGGGCAACAAAAGACTGCGAAAGGTGAGAAATGCTCAAAAACACCTGTTTGGAACATTCCACAGGTGAACATGTTCATTAAAAACAGGTGAGTGTCATGATTGGTATTAAAGGAACATCTCTGGCAGGCTCAGTCGTTCACAAGTAAGGATGAGGTGAGGTTCAAAACTTTATGAACAACTGTGTGAATAAATAGTCCAACAGTTTAAGAACAACGTTTCATAATGTACAACTGCAAACAAATTAGGGATTTTATCATGTACAGTCCATAATATCATAAAAGTTCAGAGAATGTGCAGAAATTTCTGTAAGTAAGCAGCAAGGCTGAAAACCAACATTGAAATCCCGTGAACTTCGACCCCTCAGGCGGAACTGCATTAAAAACTGACATCATTCTGTTGAGTCCACATTACAAATCATTTTTGGAAATCATGGACATTGTGTCTTCCAGGCTAAAGAGGAAAAGGACCATCCAGATTGTCTGGGGGTGTGTTAATGCCCCCCCGACCCCCATTAATGATAAAAGGTGCAAACAGGTTTTGGAGCAACATACACTGCATCCAAGCAACATCTTTCTCATCGCATCTCATCTTTCTCATCTTTTTGCGCGTGTTACAACAGTGTGGCTTCATAGTAAAAGAGTTAGGGTACTAGACTGACCCCCTGCAGTCCACACCTGTCTCTAACATGGAAAATATGTGATGCATTCTGAAGAACAAAATACGACAACGGAGACCCTGGACTGTTGAGACACTGAAGTCGTACATCAAGCATGAATGGAATAGAATTCACCTACAAAGCTTCAACAGTTAGTGTCGTCAGTTCGTACACACTTATTTAGTGTTGTTAAAAGGAAAGGTGATGGTGGTAAACATGACCCTGTCCCACCTCTAATGGAACGTCTTGTTAAAAGGAAAGGTGATGGAACACAGTGGTAAACATGACCCTGTCCCACTTCTAATGGTAGGTGTTGCAGGCATCAAATTCAAAATGAGTGAATATTTGCACAAAAACAATAAAGTTTATCAGTTAGAACATTAAATCTCTTGCCTGTTGAATATAGGTTGAAAAGGATTCACAAATCATTGTATTCTGTTTTTATTTATGTTTTACACAACATCCCAACTTCACTGGAATTGTGTAAATAAAATCATATTGTGACTCTTTGTAAAATATTGAAACCCTACACCTAACTGTTAATACCGGAATATGAGCTTAATGTGATGTCTTTGCGTTTGATACACAGAACACTTCAAAAAAGTTCATCAGTGGCAAGAAAAGACAGGAAACATTCTCTGGGTCTCAAAAATAATACATCAGAGAGAGTCCTTCAGAAGTAAAGATGGTGAGGGGTTTATCATTCAGTGGTCTTATGGCAAACAGTGCAATAATTTAAGAATATGTGTGTAAGAGTAAAACTGAAAAGAATTTGGGTACCGGTAGTTAATTTTCTGTACTTTGCAATAATATCATTAAAAGATTCAGACAACGTAAAGAAATCTCTGTATGGACCAAATGGGAAACCAGCGCTGATGTGGGTGAACGCTGGGTCCTCAGACTGAGACTATAGAGGGCTGGGGTCACATCCTTATCCCTGCTTCAGATACATTGAACTTTTGACCATTTATTCTTTATTATTTTATGACATTTTGTATTGTTTTGTCCATTATCTGTGTTGAAAGTACTGTAACTCTACCATGTGAACACTGGTGGGTAGGACTCGAGTACATTTACTCCATTACAGGTACTTGAGTAAGCTTGTCAATTGTATGTACTTCAGAGCGTAGATGTTTATGCTCTTACCCAGTCACATTTCTGATGAAAAAATGCACTTCTACTCATTCTATTGCAGTTATATTTGGCTACATCTCAGTGAATATTAGTTATTCTTATGCATCCAGAATATCAACAAAATAAACAAGACAATATCACCTGAAAATCCAAAATCAGGCAATGTAGTCAATAAAATGTCAACAAAATAAGTAGACATTTGCAAAAATAATTGTTCATATTAGAAAATGAACAAACTGAGCAAAAAGAATCGAAAAATATAAAAAATAAGCAAAATAAACAATAAAATATGAACAAAATTAGTGAAACTGATTACAAAATATCAACTAATGAGCAAAATAATTAACTACTGTATGTAAAAAAGCAAAAATAAGTAGTTTATGAGGTACTTTGTTACTGTCACTAAAGTACTTATTTTTAGAAGTACTTCTGCTTCTACTTGAGTCATTATAACTACAAAGTAACAGCACTTTTACTTGAAAACTGTTTCTGTGTACTCTGAACAATTTGAGCAAGAAATTAAAAAGAGTCTTTGACGTGCCCTCGCCTGCTCATTACCGGAGACATTTCCTGGTTGTATAACATTTGATACACCCTTGTATCACACTGAGATCTAAAAGAAAAGGTCCTGGGGTCCGTGATGCCAGACCTAAAGGAAAGTGGCCATTTTGGATTTTGTGGTCATTTTTGATGCTTTGCTCCCCTTGTATTTTTGCAAGCCAGTCCTGGAGGGTTTTTTGTATTCTCTTCAAAATTTTCCCTTCAAAACTTAATAATTTGAAGATTAAATGATCTACATGCATTTTTGAGTCACTGTACATCCTTTGATGCCTTGCATAAGACCCACAGTTTTATACATACAATATATTTGATTGGGGGATCCCTGGTCCACCCCTCCATCAGTGTGGGGGTCCTTGACCTGACAAATGTTGAAGACCCCCACTCTACACACCTCTAAATCTGAAGAAGAAACCCTAGAAAAAAGATTCAGAAACAGTGCTGCTTTCTCTGGGCTCAGGTTAGTTTTAGACGAGGTGAAATGGAAAACTGTCTGATGACTCAAAATCTGAAAATACATTGGTTAGTTCAACAACCAGCCTCTGCGGTGGTGTTTGTGCACATGGAGTAACCTGCACATTTGTGATGGGAATAATAATGCAGAAAAATATTCACAGGTCTGAAGCAACCTTGTAAATATTACTACTGTCAACTAGACCTCATGCTTGTCAGGGAAGACCTTGATTTCTAAAAGCCAATGCCAAACCTCCTTCTGCACATGTTAAAGCAGCATGGGTCCGTCATAAAAGAGTCCTGGTGCTAAACTGTCCGTGCTGTAGTCCTGAATGGTTGACTGCTAAAAATATTGGGCTCATTATAATATTGTGTTACTAACTTTGTGTCTTCCCTGTACTCCTGTGCTTCCTCCACCTGTGTCCTCTCGCTCGCTGTCCTTCAGATGGGTCTCTGGATGTTCGGTTGCAGGTTGCGGACCGCTACAGTGTCTGCATTGCTTGTTGCTCTTTCTCTACTTTTTTCTTTTGTTTCTCCTCTGACTACTAACCCCAACCAGTTCAGGCAGGCGGTCACCTACCCAGAGCCCTGGTTCTGCTGGGCGTTTTTCTCTTCTGTTAAAGGAAGTTTGTCCTTGAATTTTGAAGTTCCTGGATTATGTTTGCCACTATACAAGTACAATTGAATTGAAATACAGTATAAAATGTAAAATATGACAAAGGAGACGCTAGCTGGAATCCAACAACAAGCACTGAGGAAGCATTCTTCTTTGAAAATGACAGCAGCTGGTGTCCTCAGGGCTCAAATGTGTTGTTGAAAAAAGAGGTGAGGGAATGGAGTGGTACGGTGTCTGCGTCTATGTGCCTCCACCTCCCAGCCCAGTGAAGCGGTGGTTTCCGAAGGCTGGGTACTTGCTTCTCCTCCAGGGCTTTGGTTTGAACTTGTGTCTGTTTTTAGAAACTTGGCCATGGGGGAAAACACAGTCTTCCCCTCGTCGCCAAAGCCACAAGTAAGTCTCAGACACAGAGCAGCAGCAGATGATGATGTTGGAGCGTCAGCTTTCCTGCCTTAAGTAAACAGTGATTCAGAAGACGGAGGAGTGGGTGGCTGTGGTCTGCAGCCGGCCCCTCCCAGACCCACCATAACAGGATATGGTCCACAGGCCCGCACTCTGAACATTTGCATCTTGTTATTATTTCCCTCAGGTTTTTACCAGTGGCTTGGCACGCTGCTGTTCCTACACGGGGTGGACCATGTGAAGAGCTCCTTCTGGAAAAACATGTTCCAGTGGGGGTGGGTATTAGCAAAATGCACATTTGTGCCCCCAGTGACAAATACATGGATAAGGCTCATAAAGTTAAAGGTTATGGCAAATATGATGTGTATCAGTATCATTGATATCCCTGAAGTGTATCAGTGCTCCTGGCAATTGTGTCAGTTTGTCAGAGGTAGACTTACTAAGGCCCTCTAATAAGTGATCTGGTCCATTTTTAACTATTTGCTCCATTATTACGATATTCTGGCAAATAATCCAACAAATCACTACTGTGCTGGGGTTTGATTGACGTGTCGCTATAGTAACAGCTCGCTAGTGAAGTTGGACCAAGTCGGACCTTTGTATCTTCTGTTTATTTAGTATGGGCATAGTTATATATGATATACACTCTACTGCAGCTGTGGGTAAGTGTTTACACTAACAACACCACATGACTTTGTTTGACACTGCGTGGTGAAGTTCTACCGCATCAGTAAGCTAGCGGCTAGTATTAGCTTCCCATGAGTCCCCTGGCATGAACGCTTTGCTAGCCCTGCTGCCGTTCGTCCAAATATGGTTACATTCTGTTTTTGGCTCCAAGATGTTGTCCAACATGACACTAATATACAATCAATGGCACAGACTGTCCTCAAAAAGTGAGTTGAGTCATTTCTGTTAATCTCTTGGTGTTTATGGTACGTTCTGTTCTTTTTCTTCTTCTATTCTTCCACCACATGAGCTGTACTGTGTTAAAGTGCCCCCACAGTTTCCAGTGGCACTGCACCGTTTTTAATGGTACATTGCGCATGCATTAATTGTGTTCTAATTTTTAATCAAAATAATCATGCAAATGAATTCATCTGGATTAACGCTTTAATTTTGACAGCCCTAATTATTTTGTTTTCATTTGTTTAACTCATATTTCCTTTATGTTGTTCATTTCAGCTGATTTTCATGAAAATTGTAGAATGCTTTGTTGTTTTTCATTTGTTTCCTTATTATTTATTTACTTTTCTCAGTTATTGTGTTTATTTTTTTCATTCTGTGAGGATTTTTTAATTTTGAGGTTATTTTGCACATTTTTCTTCATTTTCTTATTTATTTTGTTCTTTCTCTTGACAATCTTGTAATTTTTTGTATTAATTGATGTTTTTCTTTATTTTATTTATTCTTTATTATTTTTTAAATTTTATTCATTAAATTTTATTCATTTTGTTCATCTTGGGGATCATTCTGCTCTGTTGCGTTGAATACTGTCTATATTTTCCTTGGTCATTTTGATTCAGTTGGTTCATTTTTAGTTCATCTTATTATTTAGTTCATTTTCTTGGTTATTTTCTCACACAGAGAAGGCCCAAAGTGATGCATTACAGATTCACCTGAAGACACAAGATGCTCTAGTGAGCTGGCAATGTCATAAAGGAAATGCATCAATACCCAAAACCCCACACCCTTGCTGGAAGTCATCTCTGTTTTTGTGGTGTTTTGGACCAAAGTGACTGAGGTTACTTTCCCTCCTCAACCAGCTCTTATATAAGACAGGTCTGGACACAGTGGGAGGACATTAGTAATTAGGACCATGTGACTCAACAGACGCTACGGAGCATTTATTCAGTCATAACAGTTTACATGTATCCAACCAACGTGTCATTCCAAAACAGTTATTCAAAATAACATCTTTATTTATGGATTACTGCATTATAGGACAGTGTTACACAAAAAGGACATTTCTGCAAGGCACTCACATTCAAAGATCCACATCGGATTCTTATGGTTTTACTATGTAGATGTACAATGATGAATATTGAATGATTGTGGATATTTTGTTTATACTGTTAAAACCTGCTTCCTAAGCAGATGATTTGCACAGTGAATGCTGAAATTCCATATCTGATTTAAAAGACCACAAAGACAACGTATCAAATGTTGGAACTGTGCCATTCATTTATGTATCTAATCTGCTTACTGAATTAAATTGAACTGAATAACCTTTACTGACCCCATGAAAGGAAATTCATTGACAAGCTCATATAAAGAAATATCAGGATGTATATATTATATATTTATTGAGAATCACATGATTGTTTTGGATTTACTCCTGGAAACATCTTTCAAAACAGATTTACCACTTGATTGATAGTAATCATATAATAATATTCATTTTGTTCAGCTCCATAGATAGATAGATAGATAGATAGATAGATAGATAGATAGATGAGCAAGGCCTTCTCTAAAGAAGGCATAATATTCTTTGCAGTATTGCCTCAAAACCTGCATTCAGGTGTGTGTGTGTGTGTGTGCAGTAGTACAGTACATCCACATATGTCACAGCCACTGGCTTCTAGCCTGAGAGGTGGCAACAACAACAGGCCGGTCGGTCGTTTCCTCTCCTCTTTAACTCGGAGGACACGGTGGATGCTTTGACTCATCAGGCCATGGGACAGTTTTCCATTTTTCCTCAGTCCTTTTTAAATGAACTTGGGATCTGAGAAAATGCTGGCATTTATGGATATTGTTTTTGTGGGGTTTCAACTTGCATTTGTGGATAGGGCAATGAACTGTGTTTCCACGCCAATACATTGATGACCGCTATAGAACCATTCATTTTCAAAAAGGTTATGAAACAATGAATCATGTTATTGTTTTTATGCTATATTGACAAATTTTCTGAATTATTTTGTTAATTTTTACTTATTATATTAAATATTTTGTTCATCTTTATTAAAATTTCTTCTGTATTTTGTTCATTTTTACCTTTTCCTTAAGTATTTTGATACTTTTTACTCATTTTATTATTTTGTTCATTTTTACTTATTTTCTTGGATTTGTTCATTTTTGCTTATTTTCTTGGTTATTTAGTCATTTTTACTAATTTTTTTGTTATTTTTTTCATTTTACTTATTTTCTTGGTTAATATTGTACTTTTTACTAATTTTTGGATTGTTTTGTTCATTTTTACTTGTTTTCTTTTTATTTGGGTACTTAAGGCTCTTTTTTCAAATCATTTTGTTCATTTTTACTCATATTCTTGGTTATCTTGTTCATTTTATTCATTTTCTTCATTATTTTCTTCATTTTCACTAATTTTTTTCATAATTTTGTTCATTTTTACTCATTCTTTTTTATTTTGTTTATTTTTATAAATTTTTTTGTTATGTACATTTTACACATTCTTTTGGTTATTTTGATTATTTTTTTTTTACTAATTTTTGGGTATTTTGGTATTTTTTACTCATTTTGAAAATATTTTGTTCATTTTTACTAATATTTTTGTTTATTTTGTTCAATTTACTCATTTTCTCAGTTATTGTGTTCATTTTTACTCATTTTTTATTATTTTGTTCATTTTCACTCGTATTCTTGGCTATTTTGTTCATTTTTATTAAATGTATTGGTTATTATGTTCATTTTATACATTCTTTTTGTTATTTTGTTTATAAAAAATATTTTTGCTTTTATAAAAATGATGTGCTCCTGTGAGTAGTTGTTTTGCAGAATACTTTTTAGTTTTACTCAGTAACACTCGTGGTGAAAAAAACAGCACTTCTACTCAGTTACATTTTGCCCCAGCTCAATAAGTTGAAGTCACTTTACACCAAAAACAGTAAAAAAGAACAAAGATAATCAACAAAACAATAAAGTACATTAAAATAAGAAAACTAAGTAACAAAATAAAACCAGATGAATAAAAAATCAGATAAATTAAGAAAAGTGAGGAAGATAAGTGAAAAATTAATGAATGTTGAATGTAGAAACATCAAAGTCTCAACAAAATATAAGAAAAAGTACTAAAAGACGAAAAAATGTGTAAAATAATCACATAAATTAACCAAATGTACATAAATGTACAATGTAACCAATTGAACTGAACAAAATATGGACACAATAAGCAGAAAGCTCACAAAATAATAAACTATATTGAAAATTAACACAATAACCTACAATTCTGGACAAAAATCAACAAACTATGCAACAAAATACTTTTTAAAAATAAAGTAAATAAACAAGTAAATAAACATAGAGGAACAAACTAAATAAAAATGAACAATATAAGCTACAAATCTTGAGCACATTACTGTATATAGTTTCACATTTTCCCAGTGATGGATTAATGTACATTGTTCATTATTGTTATCTATAGTAAATGCTAAAGAAGCTGTTCAAACACTGTATATGAGGCTGTAATAAACTCCCCATTGTAACGTTATATGCAAAGTATTAACAAAATGAACACAATCATAAATTAAATATTAACATAATTAGTGAAACAAATCACAACATATCAACAGGGTAAATGAAATGAGAAAAAAAATCAACAAAATATTAAAAATGAACAGAATTACCAAATAACCAGCAATATAAAAAAGCAACACTAAGCAAAATACAGTATATTCAGTTATAATAAAATTATTACTAGAGTATTTTCCAGATGCTTTTGTTTACTCTTACTCGGGTACATATATTTATGATTATTATGAGTACTTCTGCTTGTGTCATTATTATTATTCTAGCGTAACAGTACTTGTGCTTGAGTACTGCTTCTGTGTACTCCACATACCACCTCCAACTGATGGCATCAAATGGCCTCAGTCGAGATGAGCGCCGCCTGCTGGTGACAAAAATAAATAACGTTTAATTTTCTGATAAGCCACTGTGTGTGACTGTGTGCTGCTGGGGTCCAATTACAAATGGGCAAATAATTTAAAAATGAACATTTTCCCATTTCTAAATATGTACTATTTTCAGTTAAATGCAGGGTTTTCATGTTGTGTGAATCACTGAATTCTGTTTGTATTTGCATTTCACACAGAAACTCAACGTCTTTGAGTATATTTTTAATTTGTGGTTTCTGAAGTAAATATGCTGCTGTCAGTGAAGTGCAGACGTGCTGCAGCAGGAGCATCTCCATCGTGTATAATTTCAGTGTCTGGTGCTATGTGTGGGTTAAAGTGTGTCGTGTTGTGTCTGCTCTGTGGTGTCATTTCTTCTGAGGCCAGTACCTTGTGGTGTAAACACAGACAGTAGGTGAAAAGCTGTTTTTACTTCAGGTGCAGCGTTAACCCTCCAGGACCACAAACACCACAGCACACAGGGTGAGGGTTAGTGTGAACAGTGAGGGGGCATTTGGTTAGTTGGCATCTACATGGAAACACTTTAGTTTCTTTGTTCTGGTGAAGCGTTAACACATCGTACATTTCTGAGAGTCAACCGAAATCCACCAAATAATCCATGAAATGAAACAAGATTAACAAAATCTAAACAAATTCAATAATAAAATTTAAAAACTAACCCAATAGGTATGAAAAAGGATACTAAACACAAAATGTAATAATTTACAATAATCAAAATAATTAAGAAAATGAAAAAAATCGACAGAACAAAATAATGAAGCAAATTAACAAAAAATGAAACTGAAAGTTAAACAGAATAGAAAAAAAAATTGAGAAAATGAGGAATGAAAAATGAAAAAATTAACATAAAATAACAGAAACAAACAAAGACATAAACACTTTTTAAAAAGATAATGACAAAATAATGTAAAAATTGACAAAAATCTGCTGGTTACAATAGCATGAAATGAAATTGTTTCATAAATAAATAATAACACATATAACTAATATTGAGGGAGATGAACGCCCCCCCACCCCACTTAAAGCTGTACCTCAACAGGGGTGTGCAACCTGTGGCTCCGGGGCCACATGGGTTTGTCCATATCATAATAAATGAAAATGAACAAAATAAGCACCAAATCAACAAAAAGAAGAAAACAAACTGCATAATGAACAAAAATTTAAATGAAACTCATTCAAATAATTTACAAAACGAAGGTTAAAGAATATAGTAATTTAAACAATCAAAAATGAAAAATTATGAACAAAGTTATGGAAAAAAACTTTATTCTTAATTGAGACCAACCTAAGGAAAATAATCAGAAAAATTAACAAAAATGACAACAGAATGAAAATGAATTAAGAGATTAAGAAAATATTCAACTAAATAATCAACAAAATAATCAAATGAACCAAGGAGTCCAACAGACAGAAATAATTATAAATAATGAGTAAATGAATCTGCAAAAATCAACAAAAATAATCCAGGAAATTAACCAAAATCCACAAAAATGAATAAAATGATTAAATAAACAAACACAACCTGAACCAAATAATCTGCAAAATGAACAAAAATGAACAAAAATGAGCAAAATAATGAATAAATCCAAAAATGTCTCTTTAGATTGTAAAAGCTGCCGACCCCTGGACTACAACAAGTATCCAGAATGTTTTATTTAGAAAGCAGCTGCAGGTGGACGGTGGATTTGAGGGGTAGGGGGTGCAATTGAGAGTAAAGGTGACTCATTTGAACTGCCCTCGTTGTAAAGGTGGTGGGTAATGTCTCCGCTGTGTCCTGCGTGACCTGTGTGAGCTGCACATGCAACTGTCCACGCCGTCACTGCAGGGCCTTGTTGTCTGAGCAGAGGATTTATAGTGTTGTTTATATGCTCTATTTGAGTCGACCACAGCAGACTGTTGCTTCCTTTGCTTTGTGGATCCACTGCGGAGACACAGATGGACAGAGAAAGGTCCAGGGCAGACACACATTCACACTGACTCACATACTCAAACAAGATCCAGAAAGATCCAGTGTTTTCAGCCCCCGTGAGCCCACAGTGTGGTGGCTGGTGTGGTTTCGAAAACTGCCGGTTTTGTTGTTTTCCAGAGGAAGCCTGGGTGTCAGAATATGTGGTTTTCTGTCTCTAGCATGTACCGTCACATCATCTTAAAGCACTGATTCCAACACTTTTTGTCTCAATAACTGAAAAAGAAATGTGACATCTCCTTGGAACCCCAGCTCAGAAATCTACAAAATATAAAATTTATGTTTTAACTCAATGGAAAAGACAGAAAGCTCTCTCATAATTGGTATATTTAAATCTAAAGCATGTATAGTTGAAGTGAACAGCTCTGGGAGGATTCATATAATGTGCTGCTTATCTTCTGGCTGTGTTTTTTCTTTGAGAGCCAGAGGAGTGTAGTGAAAGTCCTGGGTGTGAGGCAGACGTTCTGTCAGACTTTCCCAGATAACAACCTGTGACCAGACGGGTAGAGTAACACAAATGGAACCATGAATGAACCACACAGTCATTTAAGGACAAAGCTGCAGAAATATGACAACAGAGCTGCAGAATTTTGATTATTCAGTGCATTATATACATTAAAAATATGCTACTAGACCAAGAAGTATCTGTCTGGTACTGCTACTAGTACTACTAGTCTTCTGCTACTACTACTATTTTGTGCAGAAATACGGTAAATTCAGAAGACTTGTTATGTGCTTTTGAAACAGCACACACTTTCATGTCACATGTCCATTTCTCCTGTTGTCAAACTTTTTGTCTTATGAACTGAAAAAGATATGCGTCGTCTCCTTGGAACCCTGACAAAAAAAATCTACAAAATATACAATTTTGTGTTTTAATTACATACATGTAAAAGATAATACAGTGTATGAGAATGAACTGGAGGTGAACTCCATAAGTGGTTAATTTACAAAATGAACCAAAATGAATAAATCTGTTTTAGGTTTTCAGCTGATGAAACTTGAGAAAGATTTTTAGTTTCCATTTTGTCTCTTTTCTTAGTTATTTTGCTCATTTTCTATCCAGTTTGTTGATGAATTTGTTTCCTTTTCTCCATTTTACTGACTCATTGTTGTTGGATATTTTGTTTTTTTCTTGTTACTAGTGTTGATGATTTTGTTCGTTTATTTTATAAATTTTTCTTCTCCATTTTTACAACACAAATTCAAAAAAAGTTGGGATGAAAATAAAATGTATTTATAAACAGAAGACAATGGTTTGCAAATCTCATAAACCCATATTTTATTCCCAATAGAACATGACATATTAGGTACTGAAACTGACACATTTTAACATTTTATGGAAAATATTAGCTCATTTTAAATTTGATGGCAGTAACACATCTCAAAATAGTTGGATCGGGGCAACAAAAAGCTGGAAAAGTAATTGGCACAAATCAAAAACAAGTGGAGAAGCATGTGACACTAACTAGATTAACTGGTTACAGGCCAGTAGTGTGACTGGATATAAAAGGAACATTTTAGAGAGGCAGAGCCTCTCAGATGTCAAGCTGGGCAGAGGTTCACCAATCTGTAACAAATTGTGTCTAAAAATTGGGGAACAATTTCAGAACTCAGGGCAGGTGCCACAGTCAGCTCGAAGGTTCTTGGTCCAGTGAGACCAAAACTGATTTATGTGGCAATCAGACTATGTATGTACACCGTCTGCCAAAAACAAGTCACACACTAATATTTCATTGGACGCCTTTAGCTTTGATTATGGCACACTCTCACGGTGTCATAGTTTCAATAAGCTTCTTCAATGTCACAATATTTATTTCCATCCAAAGTTGCATTCATTATTTGCCAAGATCTTGTATTGATGATGGAGAGTCGGACCACTGTGTAAAGCCTTCTCTAGCACATCCCAAAGGTTCTCTATGGAGTTAAGGTCTGGACTCTGTGGTGGCCAATCCATGTATTAAATGATGTCTCATGCTCCCTGAACCACTCCTTCACAATTTGAGCCTCATGAATCCTGGCATTGTCATCTTGGAATATGCCCGTGGCATCAGGGAAGAAAAACATCCATTGATGGAATAACCTGGTCATTCAGTATATTCAGGTTGTCAGCTGACCTCATTCTTTGACAGATAATGTCCTGAATCTAGACCTGACCAACTGCAGAAACCCCAGATCATATGACTGCCCACACAGGCTTGTATGGTAAACACTATGCATGATGGGCGCATTACTTTTTACCCTGATGCCCCATCACTATGGAACAGGGTAAATGTGGACTCATCAGACCACATGACCTTCTTCCATTAAGTTCAATCTTTATGTTCTCGAGTAAATTGAAACATTTTTTTTTTTTTTCGATTCTTCTCACTGGTAAGTGGTTTACTTAACGCTCCATAGCTGTTTAGTGCCAATCCCTTGAGTTCCTTCACATTGTATATGTGAAATGCTCTTACTTTCACTATTAAACATAGCCCTGAGTTCTACTGTTGTTTTTTTATGGTTTGATTTCACAGAACGTTTAAGTGATTTCCCATCACAATCATCAAGAGATTTTTTTCTGAACACACTTCTTCCTCAAAGATGATGGTTCCCCACCATCCTTCCAGTTTTTAATAATGTGTTGGACAGTTCTAAACCCAGTTTTAGTTGTTTCATCAATCTCCTTACATATTTTCTTTGCTTGATGCTAATAATTTGAGTCTTCTGAAACTGATGAACATCTTTTCCATGACCACAGATGTGTCTATGACATGGTCATTTAAAAAATGAGAAGCTACTCACTGCATCCATTAGAGTTAAATAATGTGTTTCCAGCTGAAACATAATCATCCATGCAGTAATTATCTAATGGGAGGCTCTTACCTATTTGATCAGTTAAATCCAGATAGTGACTTTTTTTTGGCCAGGCAGTGCATCTGTGTATGTTTGAACACTACAGATCATCATAAAGCAGGAGTTGAAACCGTTATCATCTAAAGAGATATTTTTTGGGCAGAAAGAAAAAAAAATCTCTCTCTAGATCCTCAAATAATATTCAAACCCTTTACATACCACATGACATATGACACACATTTTAGCGTCAACATGGTAACACCAGTTTGGTTGTAGATTATTATTATTGATAATTTTTGTGATTTTAGTTTATTTCCCAGATCAGGTATGAGAATTTTTGTGGAGTATTTTTTATATAATTTTTATTTACTTGTTTAATTTTTATGTTTATATAAATTTACTTTTGAATTCATTTGATTATTTTGTTAATTTTGATTAATATTTTCTTATTTTTTAATTAATTATTTAATCTATTAATTTAGTTGTTTTGGTGATATTTTGGATAATTTTTTTTGGTTGGTCTAAATCAGGAATAAATTTTATATTTACTTTTTTCATAATTTGCTTATTTTCGTTCATTTCCTTAGCTTTTTAAATGTTTGATTACTTAATTTATTACATTGTTTTATTTTCTGGATGATTTTGTTTGCATCGGTTTTGTCTTGATATTTCTTCACTGTCTAGTTAATTTCTTCATCATTTTGTTAATTTTGTGCTTATTGTGTCCATTTTGATTTATTATGATGTGTTACAGTATTTCCATCTTTGGACAAAGCCACAGGACCCACCTTGGACCCACCAAGGCCACAGGGGGCAGACCCCTGTCATAGACAGACTAGAGCTGCAACTAACAATTATATTA
>JAQQAE010003484.1:0-20149 GCA_029823295.1 Pseudamia nigra | reverse complement strand
AAACCTCTCTTATCTTTTTAAATGGGTGAACTTGCACATTTTTACATTTCCCAATACTTATTGTCCCCACTGTATAACACAAAATGGATTCACTTTATCATTTGATTTCGACCACTGTATAATAACCAAGAAAATTACCTGAAAAAAACAACAAAATCACATTATTAAATGAGAGATTTAATCAAAACATATTGGAGAACTGTAACATTTTTAGTGCTTTTTTTAAAGTTTCCACATTGAATGAATATAATCTGTTACAGTCTAATTTAAAACCAGAATATACAGTATACATTTACTCTCTTTTGCAGACAGTTTAGTTTACATGTAAGTTTTAACTTTTGGATGGGTTTGGGGTAGAATCAGTATTTACAGTACATATAACGCCATGTCATTTTGGATAATTATTTAGACCTACTGTACATACAGTACATGTCTTTATCTGTGTAAATGGGAACAGTTATTGGACTTAAAACTGCAGTACTACTGAATTCTGCCGCCCTTTACACATACTGTGTATTTGTTCATTTGAAGATGACCTTACAGTTCAAGAATGTAGCAGGTTGGGGCTAACCTGTTGACATATAGGGCTGTGAAAACACATCTGAAGATTTGTTCTCAGTTGCAGTTTGAAAAGCGTGACAGATTTGTAACAGGGCATTTAAAAGCATGCTAGTTTAATTTAAAGAAACTATTATTTTTATTTGCAAACAAAATTAGAATTATTTTAAGAAAATAAAAAAGGACCAGGGTCAATATTATTTACCCCCAGAAGAACAAACCTTTTTTTTTCCAAGCGTAGCACAAAAAAAGAAAAAACAAAAAAACACTGTTTCATGAAGTAATGGTCTTAGTGTGTGAACTGAAGTTAGAACAGAACATTTGTCCCAAATTCACATCAGAAAAGATTTTTTGAAATGCATCATGCCAAAAAACAAAGGAAATGAGTTTAGGTTCGAAAAGGATTATTGATGGACACAAGGCAGGAGGATATACTGTACAAGAAGTGTTTTCAAGTATCCACAACTGGAAAAGCCTGGGAAACATTTGGAAAGCAATCACATTTAATGGGGGGGCTAATAATTTTTTTTTTTACCACAGCTGTATGCAAGATGTGAAATTTAGATTTCCCACAGTTCAACATGACTGACATAATTTAGAACTCTTTCACTACTTTGTCCTCCTAAGAACAGGAACCCAGATGGGCACTCCATCTTGAAGCTGATTCCCCCAGTGGTCATTCACCGCTACTACACTCCAGCTCAGGAACTTTTTCCTCTGAAAAACTGCTGACAAAAAGGTCAGAGATGAGTCTTTATATGATCCGTTTTAAACATGGAGATTCCAAATGTTTTAAATCATCAAAACACTCCAAGACTAGGTTTTAATACGTGTGATGTCACCGGAGAGGCACAATCTGAGCAGTCATTGCTCGGGCGGGAAGCCATGGTAGCAGGAATGAGCTACATAAAATGCTAATATTGTTTTTTGCTTCATCGTTACTATGCCATTTTGGATATCGGTGACTTGAGGGGGCTGCATAATCAGTTACAAAAACAAATTTACTGCAGTAATGCAACCAGGGACTTGTGCTGTGTGTTAATAAAATGTGCTAATATGCACTGTGCATTTCTCTGAGGCTTTCATAATAAACTGGAAATATTGTCTCAACAGAAAAGCACCTGGAATCTAATCATAAATTTATCATCATCACAAGAAGACGCCAGAGTCAGAGAAATCTAACTGTGGCTGATCAGAATGTATTTGACTTTAAATTTTCCTGTAGGAATGTAAATCCTACATACAGTAGATTAATGCAGTCTGTATTCATGTTGGGATTTGGTGACCAGTTATTTGCAGCAATGAAAAGTGTCTTATACAAACAGCGTGATCACATTCAATCTATGTTCAGAGGATTTACATACACGCCCCAGTGCTCATCTGTAACTCCATAAGTGAGATGGCGCATAACATTTTCTTAGGTCAGGAGACGCCCCAGCAGAAAGATGGAGAAACACTGCCTCCTGCTGGTAAAACTCTGCACAACTTCCGTTCCGTTCAGTACGAGCTGTACGAGTTGCTGTGGGGCACCTTGGCCTTTGGACCCTTCTCAGCTTCTTAGACTGGATCAGACTTTAAAGGAGCAGCTCAGTCATGTTCTGATACAGCTACAAGAACATATAGGTGAGTGTTTACAATGCCGAAGTGGTAGAGGAGAGTAAAAAAGCAGAGTAAATGTGAGCCGTTTGAGCAGCTTCCATGACTTTATGCCATTTTGTCTACATAGCATAAAAACTATAGAACTTATGCATCTTGGGTGTTACATTAGGTCTTGATTTAACCATGATAAACAAATGTACAACAAGCAAAATAATTTATATATCCATTTTATTTTCAGTTTTACACAACATTATAAGTATAAATATCTTTTTTTTAATATACAACATCTATGACATCCATAGAGCTTTGCTTGGGCAAAATACAAAACTCAAAACACTTTTATTGCACTTATTCTAAAAGACAAACAACAACAAACCATTGAAAGCAAGTTCATCTAATACTAGGAGGAAAAAAAGGAAACTGAAAAGACAAGCAGACAAAGAACTCAACATTTTTAAAGACATTGATTAGTGCACAAACAAATGTTCTTATTAAACAACCTGGTGGTGAAGGAACAAAGTCACACACTACTAGAAACAACGTTATCTGTGACACAGAACATAGATTTGGCAAATTAACAATGTACAAAGTATACATCCATGATTTTTTTGTAAACAAACATTGAATGTGCTATTACGATTTATATGTCCGTTATCACAGGGAAAAATGTTCCACTGTTAAAAACAAATCAGGTGATTCATTTCAACCTGGACATGTGGAAAATGAATAAATCATTCTCAGTTCTAAACCTCCTCTTTTGCGCAGACTCTGAACTGAAGTTTGGCAAACATTAAGGTGCATTTGTTCTCTCACAATACATTAGCAAAACATTTACAACATCTAATGCGAGTAAACATCAGATTGTTCAACATTAAAATCTCTGCAGTCAATCTCACGTGTTTCAGTGTGATCCTTGGATACAGTGAGCCATGTTTTATTTCAACTACAGTATATTCTGTGCCAAGTTAAATGAAGAATCTTTAACATAGAGTAAATGTAGTAGATAAGATTCATTTTTAGCCAGCACAACAGAGCAGATACTGCATTACATACTTAGTGTCCTAGGCTACTTTCTGGTTGTCATTTAGGGTTTGCAATTTAAAGGGCATCTAAAGTATAGACACATGTACGAGTAAATAGCAGAGCATATGACAGCCTATAGAGTACCCAGTGTTTGCACATTGACATGAGCTGTTTGCAGTGAAGGTGAACATTCACTATGCATTTGTCATAAAATCTAAGTGCTGCGTGATCACGGAGTCATTTGAGATCCAAACACTGACACATGACTGTAGCTCTGTGTACGGGACATGAACCTTTTTAGACTTTATGATTGATCATAGACTGTTTGGGCACACAGACATAACCTACTGCAGTGCTCATTGGCAAATTATGCAGCTTTGCTGGTTCATCTCAATCAAACAAAACCTCTGCTCTTTGCAATATTTCATATTTTACACAGTCATCATTCTTCAGACCAAAGTCAGCAAACAAATACATCCTCAGCAATAAAGACATTCTTGGTAAAAGCTGACAGCCCTCACAGTTTTCTTAAATAATGCTACATTTTTAGAAATAGCCCAGTTACGCTCCCTTGTTTATTTTTTCTGTCTTCAAGTTAATTTTGGAACATGTGAAACATGTTTAAAGTCACAGAGAGGATGTATTTGACAAGATACATCACTTTAGCTTACTTTAGACCACAGAGTTATCAAGCGGAACATGATTCTATAATACTGAGCCTACAAACAGGACACTGCAAAATCTATACATATAATACAAACAACAATCATGTAAGCCCATGTATCCCAATTTTACAGTGTTATCATATTTACACCATATTGCATAAAAATCAAAAATCTATGTACAGATGTCAAAGGAATGTGAAATTACACCCCATCTTGCTAAGAACAGCAAGTTTTATTTCCCAAAATTCTAAGGCCCCTTCACTAATTTTGTGAATGATTTGTAGAACCGTAAGGTGAATCACTACTTTTAAAGATTTAGGTGGGAAGTGTGGGACGTAGTGCTTTCCCTCTGTGTACCACTGCACAAACCCCAGCGCGGTAATAATCCACAATCTGATTACACTGAACTGAAACAACTGTGTCAGCATGACATTACTGCTAAATTGCTAAGCTAAGTCATGTTGTCTACTGCATTACAAGAATAGTGCCTTTAACATCAGGTCCTAAATGTCTAAAATTAAGAGTGCAATTCAACATCATTTATGGCACTGACTGGACAGTACTTCTCAACTTCTGTAAAGCTCCTCCTTGTTGACCCTGACACACTGATTGCACAAAGCGTTCTGCTAGAAACAGAAACACGACACTCAAACACTCTCTTAAGTAAAACAGACATACCAAAATGAGTCAGGAAATGATTGCCTACATTCAGACCTACATACATTTACATATGTTATCTTTTCACTGCACACGTGTGCTCACACACCTACATCTGAATTACAATGTAACAGCTTGCCCGGTCCTCAAACAAAAAGAGAAGGCATGATGATGTATGCACAAAACATTTCTGATGTTGTATTCAATCTAAATTCTCTTGAGCATTACTTTAAAACACTTCTCTACTTTTTGTGGCTGGAGCTACGAGGGGACTCCTTTTGCTGCTTGCTCCGACCACTGTCTTTATCACAGCAATCTTTTAGTGCTGGAGGAGCAGCTCTTGATATGTCTCTTTTTGTAGTTTTCTGCACAGATGTGGCATCTTGAACAGTGTCTTTTTTCTTTCTATCAGCCTGGTCCTTTCGACTGGAGGAAACCTGCTTCTCAGGGGTGGTGGTTCTGGTTTCCTGTGCTCCAGGGGCCTTGTGACTGTCTGGCTTGAGCCCTTCAGCCTTGGGAGTATCCTTGAATGCCTTGTCTCCAGACTCCTGGGTGACAGAGCTAGACATGCGGGCTGTGACAGCTCCGATGCTCTGTGAATGTGTTTCTTTCTTCAGTGGTGGTTTTGGCAGCACCAGTGGCAGATCAGGCTGGACTGAGACATCAAACAGAGACTGAGGCTCTTTCTTGTGATGCTGAGGTGCAGTAAGAGGTAAAGCAACATCTTTTGTTATGGAGTCCTGACAGTCTTTAACAACTGGAGCTTGGTTCTTGAGTGACAGGTCTCTGTATTTGGCATCAGGGCTTTGTTTAACGACAGGTGTTGGAGCTACAGAAGGCTTCAGGGACAAAGATGAGCTGAAACTTTTAGCAGGGACAGGTTTTGACTTCAAGTCCATGTTGTCTTTTACTACAGGACTTCCTACAGAGCTTTTGGGCTGGGTTTCTCTTTGCTTCATACCAGCAGGAACAGGACAATGTATAAACTGTTTCTCCTGCCTCACATCAGAGAGCAGTGAAGCATCTTTATGTGCAGACTCGGGGATTTTTTGAGTAACTGAGCTAACAGGCAGTACTTCTTTACACAGATCTCTCTGTTTTACATTTGGACTGCTTTTGACCCCTGTAGCAGGAGGAGATGCACTGTGAGATTTCATTTCAAGTGTTTTTGTTTCTGTTGCCACTGCAGTGTGGGGCACAGGTTGTGGGTTAGGCATTGCCTTACTTGTATGACTGAAAACAATTTCATTTGAAACGGTTGCTGAAGGTAAGGTTTTCTTTGCAGCAGGGCCCACAGTGTTTTCTGTTACTTTTTCTTGTTTTTTAGAAGTGCAATTTTCTGAAGCAGGTGATTTATACTGTGCTTTTTCAGCTGGACAGTTTGCGGGTAAGCGTTCCTCTGAATCTTTCACACTGCCTTTATTCTTTGTCTTTGGTGATATGTAATCATCGTTTTTCTGCAGCAACAGGTTACTGCTCTCTATGGCACCACTAGGCACAGTGTTTTCCTCCTTGTTATTTACAGCCAGTAAAACTTCTGTAACATTATTGGATGAGGCTGCAATGTTACCTCCTCCTTTAGAAACATCCTGCTCTTTCTCTCTCTTTGAGTTTCCCTCCACTTGTGGAACTGTGAAACATGCATTTGACTCTTTTTTAGAGCCTGACCCACTGGTCTCACCAATCTCTGTCACAGCTGTGCTCTTCTTCTGTACACCATGTCTACTAAAATGGATTTCACTGCAGTCCCCACCTTGTGATTTTGAAGCACAGGTTTTATTTTCATTTACAGCAGCAGATGCTGCTATTGTGAAAGAAACCTGGGGCTCTTTATTTAAAGAGCAGATGGTCAAATGTTTTGAAAATGACTGAACTTCCTGTGAGGCTTGTACAGATGCAGAGTTTTTCTGCAAATTCTCCTTAGAAACAGAGGCCGTGTTTGACGTCTGAACAGTAACAGATGTCTCACAGCTCTCAGGGGGAGCTGTATCCAAACCAGAGTTTACACTCTGCATCACTGACACAGGTAATGGTTCACTGGCCCCCACAGCTGAAGTCTCCATTTGTGTAGGTGCCAGGACAGTTACTATGTCTACCTGTGGCTTTGCCACACTCAAAGGGATGTCTATCTTGGAGCTGTCAGTATTTTGTGATGTACTGTGTACTGTGACTTCCTGTTGCTCCACTTCATCCTCCTGGTCTTCATTGCTGACTTCCCGTATGGAAGGTGTTTTTCCACATGAGGAGAAGTGAGAGCTGTGTCGAGGGCCTCTATGCTCATGAGCCAGTGATGAAGTGGCCTTCGTTGCACTTCTGCACTCTGGTTTAAGAGTAAAGGAGGAGGGCTCCCCTTTAATGACAGGGGCCTTTAAAGATTCATGATGCCTGTCGAGTGGTTTCTCACTGCTTGTGCTGCTTTTCACCTCTGTGGCCGTGTTATTTGACTCTTGCGCTTTAGGGCCACCTATACTACTTGGAAAACATACAGCCTCAGGGCTTGGAGAACAAGCCAGGGGGCTCTTTGGCTTGTCTGTAGTTTTGAGGTGGGGAATGATTATGTGTCTCTCAATAGGGCTCTGGAGCCAAACTGGAGGATTCACAGAAACAGTGTCACTTGTTTTCTCTGTCATCTTAGATAGACAGGTTTCTGTTTTAGAGACTCTTGGACCTGAGAGAAGACCTATATCTAAGGTTCCCTCCAAAGGTTTGAGAGAGGAAACATGCCTTCCTTCTAGTTTGTATTCAGATGATGTCTTCCGAAGTGGAGACTCCGTGGAGGAGATGAGCTGCAGTTTTTCCACAGCACTCTCGGTTCTGCTGGAAAAAAGTTTTGGGGCCAAGCCATCAGGGCTAGTGTGAACACTGCCCAGTCCTGCCTTAATGTGGTCATGAGACATAGCTGTATCTAGCTGGAGGCTCTTAGACCTTGTGGAGCCAAAGTGAAGGTTCTCATGCAGTCCAGAAGACAACCGACACATGCAGTCTTCTCGCTCTTCAAATGACAACCTCTTTCGGGTGAATTCAATGTTGGGGGCTTTAAAGTCCAACCTGTCTGGCTTCATATTCTCTTTACTCTGTCTGCCATGCTGCCAGTCTGGGTGAACAGAGCAGTGTGCTGATCTGAGGCCACCTTCTCCATCACTGCTGCCACCAGGTTCAGAGGGGCCCTCAGAAACACGTGTGGTGCGTTTCTTATACAGGACATCTTTAAGAGTAGTGCTAGTAGCTTTTGGCTCCAAAGGGCAAGACTCTGGGCTACACTGAGGTTTACTCTGGCCTTTGACCACAAAGCTTTCATCCCGGTCATCACCACACGAGGGGGCAAAGTCTGATTCACGTATTGCATCTTGTTTCTGCAGCGACTCTCTTCTCTCTGACCAGTCCTGCCTTTTTACAACCACCTTGGACTTCAGCTTTTCCTTGTCCAGTTCCTCAACAGATTCCTGCCGGCTCATCTTACGAGAGACTGGCCTCTTTAAGCAGCCCTGCTCAACAGGTCTTACACGACTGATTGCCAGTGGCTCACAGGCTGTCTCTTCAACACTCTGCAGGATGGTATAATCCCGCTCCCCAGGCCTCAGCTCCTCATCCTGCACCTCCTCTTGGGTCACCTCCAGGCTGTGTTTTCTGGGACACAGGTGCTTCTTATCTCCTGTGTAAGAGGGGGACAGCTTCTCTTCAGATTGGACACGTTTTAGCAAAGGTGAACGAGGTGGCTCAGCACTTTTGGGGCGCACAATATGACGTACAATAGTGGGAGGGGAATGTATTTTGGCTGGGAAGGCTTGTGTTGTCTTTGAAATGGCAACAGAATGCCCACTAAGGAGGGGAGAGGGTGAGCGCTGAGGAGATGTTGGCTGGGGTGTAGGTGAAGGAGTGCGAGCCAAAGGAGAAAGGGGAATGCTACCGGCAGACTTGCGACGTCCCTGACGAAGCCTTTGTCCTGGCAGTTTGGGGCCAAGGCCGTGGAGAGTGCTGGGACGAATGTGGCCTGAGCCAGCAGGGGAGTTTGGAGCACTGGAACTGGGGGAGCTGCTCTGGGAAGAGTTGCCACCTACAATGTGAAAAAAAGAGCAATAATAATATAACATACATGGGGGGATCTATTATATGTGTACATTCCCACTGTGAATAAACCAGGAGAAGATAAAATCTCCACCTGACTGGCTGAAATCTGGTGCAGGTCGAAAGGCAGCAGTGGGGGAGCGAGGAGATAGACTGTGGGTGGGGGATCCAGGGAGACTCTCACCAGAAGACAGGGAGTGGTTGAGAGATGAGAAACTGCGGCTTGTATGCAGAAGAGGAGAAGGCTGCATAGCGAAACGCCTAAAAAGGGACCGTCGCCTGCAAATAAGACAAAGAAAGGAAATCAATCAACACATTTAAAATTTACAATAAATCATGAAAAAAGTAACTTGTCAAAATGTTACAGTACCTCGTTGTGGAAACACATTCATGCAAGTGTGCAAAGTACTTTATTCTAGTCACAATGAGTCATTAAATTCAAAGACACCAATCAAGCACATGCAAACATCTTTGTATGAACTTATATGCACTTTATTTTGGCGGTGACTCTGCTCAAGAGAGATGCTCTGGAACGATCTTTGCAAGCCCGACACAGATGGCCCCTGAGATCTCAACCCCCCCTAGCAGAGCCTGGGGTCATAATTTTTATGACAAGACTAGAATACAGAAAAAATAAGCTTAGGAATTTATTATCCTATGTATATTCTTGTCCTGCTTTGTGTCCAGATCTAAACTCATGATGCAAGTGGTACAAGTGATGTCTCATATTCTTTCAGAAGGGACTATTGGAAAAATATTCACTTAGTAAGTTTTGTTTTCCTAGAATAATTCTTTTTTTGTTTGCAGATAAAAAAAAAAATCAGTAACTGTTTCCAAATGGGACTAACTCTGAAATGTTCTGTTAAAAATCCGATACTCTTTTAAACAGCAATTTGAGAAAATACCTGAAAAACAAAATTTTATATAGGGGCTAAAAATTTGACCTCAACTGTATACTTTTTATATTATATATTGTACTTATGTATCTTTAAGAATGGAGGGTGGCACAGGAAATCTCTGATTTCATTTTTAAAAAATATTTCTGAAATGATGATAAAAATAACACATTAGCCTATATTTAGGATTTCTACCTTTCTGGTGTCTTCTCCTTTTTGGGCTTTTTGGTGCATCGAACCATCTTGCTCCTGTAGCTGTTCCTCCTGGCTGGCCCAGTTTTTATTGAAGTATTTTCAAATGGAGTAGTAGAGATTGCCACTTTGCTCCCACTCTGAAGGGGAGAGGTTTTTTTTTTTAAATCAGTATCAAGTAACTTTTCTTTAGTTTGGTTAATGTTTTGATTACATAAACAGCAGGTGATTAAACTAGGAATCATTCACTGAATTAAAAAATAGAAAAAGCCATTTAACACTGCTGCCATTAACACAAATATCCATCATTATTTTTAACCCAAGCTTTATTATACTACAGTAAAATACAAAATCATGAAACTCTTTCAAGATACACATTTCCATTTACCTTGAGAAGGAGCTCCACTACTTCAGTGTGGACAAGACCATGAACAGGTTCTCCATTTACATGAGTGATGAGGTCTCCTGCTTTGAGTCCAGCTTTATGTGCAGGCCCACCTTCTTCTACATTCTGATAAACAGATTGCACAGTGTTACTTATCTTTGTCCACAGCCTTCTGTGTTCAGTTTCAGAGAGGGTCCTATAGTTGTGCTCAAAAGTTTACATACCTTGACAGAATTTGAGATTTCTTAGCCAGTTACAGACAATATAAGTGATTATACAGATTGTTTCTTTCACTCATGCTGATCGGCATTCTTAATTACTTGGGGATCTTTTTATATCCTTTTCCTGTTTGATAAAGGTCAACAATCTTCTCTCACTTATCCTTTGATAGTCCTTTTGCTTTCCACATGGCTTTGAATCCAACATTAATGAGGCATTGGATGAAATATGCAGGATTCTTTCATGAGCCCAGAAACTCACTGACTTTTTACAAACACACTTATTAC
The DNA here is from genome assembly GCA_029823295.1 of Pseudamia nigra. Taxonomy (NCBI): domain Eukaryota; kingdom Metazoa; phylum Chordata; class Actinopteri; order Kurtiformes; family Apogonidae; genus Pseudamia; species Pseudamia nigra. The sequence continues at coordinate 9,603 of JAQQAE010003484.1, read as the reverse complement.
AAGCATACAGATCACAGGTGAGGCTAGTTACATTTAGCAGCCATTTAAACCCATGTGTGTATGTTATTAGGCCAACATCCAGGGTATGTAAACTTTTGATAAGGGCTATTTGGGTAGTTTGTTTTCTCAAAAAAGGCAGGGGGAAAAAAAATAAATCACAAATTCTGCCAAGGTATGTAAACTTGTGAGGAGAACTGTACCTAATGATAAGAGTAATTTGGCTTTTACAAGGCAATTTTGCATTCCTTACCCAGACCATGTGGTAGACAGTGTAGACATCGCCATCACAAGCATACACTCGAATTGCCCTTAGTGTGAATCCAAACTTCTTCCCAGAGCTATGAATGATAACGGGCTGCCGGGGATTGGTGGTACAGAGAGAAGAGTCTCTGCTTGGAGATGAGTCTCTGGAGGAAGGATCTGAAGAGAGGGAGTATGGAGACAGAGGGCTGGCCAGTGGGGACACACCACAGATGTCTGGAATAAACAAGCAATAATGAAAAATAAGAAGGTTTATTTATTTTATCAATCAGCCTTTGACTAGACCCAGATTCAGCAGTAATGTGTTGCTATAAAGCTCATAAGCCAGGTGCCCCTCCTGTGTTTGAAACTAATGGGATTTTCTTCTCACTCCCAGCAGTGAAGACCTCTTGCTCCTGCCTTGCCTGCTTACTTTCCTCATTAGAGGCTTGCACTTGCAGCCTCTCTGTAAAATGAAACTCACAGCAGGTGTCATGCTGGGCCAATTTCACACAGATCTATAGTGTTCTTTCATCTTTGTCACATTATGTGTTCCAAGTCCGATACTCTAATCTGTGACATGCCATTGCTCTGACCCTGTGAAGAATCTCATACTTCTACATTTAAGGAACCTGATCAACACATTTTTTTTAAATTTTGGTCAAAGGCTATGGCTATGGTTAATGTTACTTACCCCCAGGGATCATAAGGGAAAGGGTCCCAGTGGAGACAGACTTTGGGACTTTTGCCACAACTCCAGTCTTCTGGACAGTACTCTCAGGTTGCACAGAGGTGGTCGGAGGCCCCTGGTCTCCAGAAGTGTGAGTGGAAATGTCAGGACTTTCTACCCCTTCACCTCTGGGGGTCAGCTGGTCCAAATGTTCAGAGAAACTTCCTAAGACACATGCAATACATACACTGAGTGAGACACAGTTCTAGTATTAATAAAATAGTAATAATAAAAAAATAATATAACTATATTGCACTGGACATCAGCTATAGAGAGCATTGTGTTGGACAACTACAACACAAAATACTTGCAGTGTAACATAAACATTGTAAATTGTAACAAAATAATCTTAAAACAGTCATCAAATACACAGTGAAATAGTTCCCATCTTTGGAGTAATTACAGAAAAGTTGAAATATAAATTCAAAGTAAAAATAAACTTGTAAAGCATACAGTATGTAGGACAATGTTTCAGATTCAATTAACTTTATAACGTACTGATTTTTCAAATGAAATCCAGTTGCATAAAGTACAGTAGTGTGATGTGCCATTTTAAGCTCTATAATGTTTTACCAGACAGCGTGGCTCCACTGTGTGTGCTGCCAGGGGTGGCAGCATCTGGCTCATCCTGTGGCAGCTCTCCTATAGAGAAGGACGCCTTGCTGGGGTCACCCAGGCCTGAGGACTCATCACCTTCACTTTCAGCTGAGATTGCAAACTTTGGCAGTAAAGTGGGGCGAGGCCCTTGATGTAAACTGTCTGTTGAGTGGGACAGGGACGGCCTGGGTGAAGAAGACGAGAGGTTCTCATGAGACAAAAACAACCTCAATTTCAAATAAAATCAAACCACAGTGGCATTATTTTTATAAAGTATTTTATTTCCAAAATAATTATATTACACTGAAGGATTAATTGAGGATTAGTTGACTTTTGCCTCAACTTCTAAAAATGATAATTACTATCTAAAGCTGAGAATTTTGAACAATAGCTTTTTGCCAACAGCGTTCACTGACAGATCTGTATTTGACGCACAGGACATGGGATTTGTGAAAACTCTAAAACAGACCAAGTCTATAAATGATGTTGCATTATAGGTATGGATTAGGTCTTTCAGTGTATTCAATAACAAGCGATACATGGCATTGTTAGAAATGACATTGCTGTTTTGTTTCATCTATATAAAACCTAAAAATATCAAGTTCCTGGCACATATCAATTTATCCAAATTTGGCTCCGCTCAAACTAACGTACCTTAAAATTACACATTTCTGTTATTTAGCTTATTCTGTATGAAGGTCCTTTGAATTGTGTTTCCTAATAAATTTACATGTATGCATTCCCTGGACTAAACATTTCCATTTCTACCTCATACTGTATCATGGGAGAGAAATGAACTTGAGCTACAGCGTTGATTAAATAATGGAGGCAAGTATACATTTCAGTGAAGTCTGGCGTCCAGCTGAGCGAGTCCACAGTCAGTGGGCTTTCACTCTTCTTCTCTTCCGTCTCTCCCTTCTCCTCCAGATGCCCACGGGACAAATCAATGCTGCTGTAAACCTGAAAATTGCAACAATAGTATGAGATACTAAAATACCTGCAGCCTAAAAATGCATATGTTTAAGTATTAGCTAAACCTCTTGAATTGTACCATCTTAGCAAGGACACACAGGAGGAAAAATGCAAAGTAATAGTAGAAGACTTAATTATTTGACCCAAATACTAGTCTCTACTAAGGCTAATGGTGCTTTCATCTAGTCTTTACAATTACAAAGTTCAGTGTAGGTGAGTAAAGGTTCAGTGTGCTAAGTGCTTCCCCTGAGACACAGTGCTGCTTTTGGAGATACACTGTATTGCTTTGTTTTGATGTGACGGGAGAGCATACTGCAATGCAGCACAACAATGACTCCCTGCTTGTATGACTGTACTGTGTTTCACATTATCATAAAAAAGTACTGATTTGCAAGCAGAAAATATATGCAAAGCTGAAACCAACGTTTAATATAGTAGGGGAAAAGGGAGGGAGGCATGTTTTCGAGACACTGGTTTCCATGTGATATATACGTATTGTGTGGGCTTTTGTTTCCCATGAGAATGGATCAAGACAGATGAGGGCACTGACTCATTTACATCACTTGCATCTTTGGCATTAATGATAATGCATAATGCAATGTTATTTTCAGGCTAGAGATATTTGAGAGGACAGATTAAGGACACACCTTAGAGAATCTGTGAGAACAAGAGGAAAACTGCCGGAGCTCCACATTGAAGTCCTCATCATTTGTATCCTCTTCCTCAGTCTCCAAGTGATGATATCTCTCAGAGCGAGCTGCAGAGGGAAGCTAGGTTTAATCATTTTACTACATCCTGCTATTAGAGGCAACAGATAATGTTTTAGTGTCATGAAAAGTTTAAAATGTAGACCAATAATTTCTGAACACCAAGTAAATCATTGCCTTGTTGTTGAGGGGGGACTTACTATCAAAATAGCTGGTATCATCTTCAGACTCCAACTGAGGAATAAACTCTGCTTTCTGCCTCAGCAGACCATTCCAGTCCAGGTTGTGGAAAAACTGATGCTGTTTCACTTCAGCTGCTCCACCTGCAGAAGGTATAAATGCAGATGAATAAATATTTTAATTAGAATTCTCAGGGAAATCTTGTTTAAAAAGCTAAAAACAAAAGACGTACTGCAGAAAAACATGCCTACTGCATACTGACACCGAACAGTTCAGTTCGACACAGGTAGTGAAGAAATGCTTATGCTACATTTTCATTTTCCCCAGTGGCTGCAGGCCAAACTGATATCATGACCATAAATTATGCAGTACAATTTCCTGCCTGTGACCTTTCGGAAGCCTTTGTGAATGGCAGCTGAGCGAGGGGAAATCTAGATGTACAAGGAGATTCAGCTGTCTATGTGCATCCCTGAGATTAAAAGCCATTGTTGCAGGCCACAGCCATTTTTACAGTGCGCAGACCTACACACTCACCAGTGCCTGATCATGCATAGAAATAGATTCATGGACTGACAAGGAAATAATTGCCATTGATCAAAGGGAATAGGTGAACAGGCCACAGGATAAACTGTTGTGCTGTTGCTTGACCTCAATTTCTTCCTGGTGACTTGGAGTAATGAGCAGTGCTGAGGTGGCACTGTTGGTCACTTGTGAATTTATGGCAGCCTGCTGTGCCTGTCTAGACCAAACATAGTTCCTGGCTGTGCCACATGTTCTTTACTCTTTGTATGCGTACCTGTGCCGAGTCTTTCCAGAGGATTCTGTCTGAGCAGCAACGTGACGAGCTCCTGAGCATCAGGAGGGGGAGCATCCTCTCCCTCAGGCCAATTGATTTCATCTAAAAAGAGACCATTTTTATTTTATTTCATTTGGTTTAGAAAGGACAAAGTGGACTTGCATAAGTTATTCATAAGAATAAAAAAATATGTGCGCCAGATTTAGCAGGAAAGCTAATTTCCATCTGTAGTCCTTACAAAAAACAAGACAATCAATACAAACAAAAGCAGACAAACTTGCATAAATCTATTACAAATACATACACACACACACACACACACACACACACACACTAACTATAAAATCTCATAAATACATAGTATAAAATCAGGCAGCACCAAGTGTTGGCAGCTCTGATTCCTCAGGAGCCTTTTTTTTGTGATGAGGCAAACTTATTATAGTCTGGATTTATTTTCATGCTCCTAGGAAGCTTCTGCCACTCTCTGATAGCTTTGATGGAAAAGGCAGAGCTTCTTTGCACTTACTTTGAAACACACATACAAGTATAAAGCCCATGTATTTTATCTCTTAGAGATCACTGTGGTTCAAGTTCCTCAATATGACACTTTTTTAGGGCTGCAAATAAACTGAATCCCAATTGTAAATGCAGTATCATCCTTTGTAATTGTATTATTTTAACAGGCTGTAATTTTAAAGTCCAAAAATATGATGATTTAGTGTGTTTTCATTGCTGAAATGGAAACAAATACTGTTACAATGAAAATGTTAACAAAAGTGACACTGAGCAAAGAGGTACTGTGTGACACATGCAAAATCCAAGTTGCTACATTCCTTTATACATTTATGTGTATTTGTTTATCCTCATTTAATTCTGAATGTTTGAAATGAAAAAATATACACATTTCAAAAATAATCTGCATTTTCACACCAAACAGACTCAAATTTACTGTAAATCACAATATTGCCCAAAAATATCACAGTATGACTATAATAAATATCAGTCTGACTATAATAAATAGCACGACCCTTCTTTAGCAGCCTTGCAGAATGAGCATTACATTGATATCAAGATAATTTATGTGTACTCAAGCTTTCACTGAAAAGACTTATGGGTATGCAATGAGAAGGGAGCACAGGCGGTCTGTGTCATGCTGATTGTCTGCTCTGTGCACCAGTTGTCCCTTATTTTAATCAAATTTGGTTTGGAGCAATGAATATGTATGTGCAGCCTGAGGCCATGATGGCATGCATTCAGTGTGTTCAGATCCCCTTAATTAACAGTCACTCTCAGAGGCTTGCTACAGTTTGATTGAGAGCATACCAAATCAGTCATGGCATGCCATTTATTTCCATGGCACAGACAGAGACAGTTATCAAACAACTCCACATAACATGATTCATCTGAGGCACTGAGCTGACAGGATAAACATTTTTGTTCTCATGATTATGATACTCCCTGCACTGCCACCAAGAGACTGTAACAAAGACGAAACATTAGCAGAATATTAAAATTTGGCTTGTAGGCTAAAGTCAAGCTAAATCCACTCACTACCAGCTGTTTTTCTACTGGCCTTCGGGGAACTCTTAATCTTCAATAAATTAAGAAATATGCTCCAGCAGCTAATTCCATGTAGTCACTGTGCAAATGTTTAAATTCATATTTCAATATGGTTTGGGAATCCCTCATGGTGTCCTCCAGAAAATCTGCTCACCAGATGCAGATCAACCGATTTACCTCTAGCAGATGAAATTGTGCGATATTAGATAGTATAAAAATAAAGATTCTTTTTCAAATTAAAATATTACCAACATGCCGCTGCCACAAAATAAGCTACATTGCTTGCAGAAACCCCAAAAATAAATTCCACATGTAGTGTCATTAAAATTTAACATGCAATGGTTGAAGAAAATAAAGGTCTAATTTACTGGCTTAACTTGCCACAGAAAATCACTTTGCGTCCAAATCTGGACTAATTACCATATTAATCTGTGATGTTTGAGCTACAGTAATTACTGAGTATGCAGGGAGGGAACACTAACCACTGATGACTTGTCCAAAAAGTTCTTCAGGAGTGTCTCCAAAAAATGGCACACAGCCCACAAGGAACTCATAGAGAATGATGCCCATCGCCCACCAGTCCACTGGTTTCCCATAGCCTTGTCTCAGGATCACCTCTGGAGCAATATACTCCGGAGTTCCACACACCTGAGAAGAAATCAGAATCAGAAACTTTATTGTCAAAAACACAGTCAACAGTCATTACAACATGTCATGGAATTCTTTTGCTACATAACTCGCCTTCATACATCAGTTAAAAGTAAATAATAAATAAAAAGCCAAGAATAAATAAGACAAACATCAGAATAAGTTTACATGAAATATTATTAGAAATATGAAATGTAAAAAAAATTGTTGTCTTCTGCAGCTAAAGGACATACCTGTTTATCAGAGAACTCCCTGGCATCTTTCTCTATATGTCCCTCATACAGGTTGGTCGTCATATTCATCAGCCCGACTTTTGACAGCCCGAAATCTGTTAGCTTTATGTGTCCCATTGAGGTAACTAGTAAACTGTGTAGAACAGTGACAAAGTGGAAATGAAGAACAAATGCAATGACAAAATTCTAGCAGAATTTAATACATTTGTTTTTCAGTGACCATTTAGATGTGCTTCATAAGGACAACAGATAAGATGCCCGTTAGGTCGCTGCTGTAGTGGGAAAAAAGACAAAAACCAGAACATCTGACTTACTTGTCAGGTTTGAGATCCCTGTGGACAATGCCATAGTTGTGCAAATACTCCAGAGCCAAAACAGTTTCTGCAAAGTACATCCTGGCCATATCTACAGGCAGTGGACCCATGTTCTTCAGAAGAGTAGCACAGTCGCCCCCTGTTGAGATTATTGGAGTAAAGTTACAAATGTGCTTGTGACAACACACAAGAGACATTTTTTACTCTTTTATTGCTTTCTGCTGCGGCGTTAAGCACTGGAAAGCTGCTGACCTTCCACATACTCCATGACCATACACAGGTGCCGCCGTGTCTCAAAGGAGCAATACATGGACACCACAAAAGGATTCTCAGCAAACGTAAGGATGTCTCTTTCCACAAAGGCCTGTTGTATCTGGTTTCTCAGAATAAGGTTCTGCTTGTTGATTTTTTTCATAGCAAAACGCTGCCTGGTTTCCTTATGTCGGACCAGATAAACAGCTCTGTGGAAGAAAAGAAGGCAGAACAGGTGGTCAGAGGACAGATGTTCACGCAAATTCACACTTTTATTGTCAAACATGATTACTCTCCTGTATAAACAGAGAAAACTGGCACAGGAAAAAAACAGGAAAACCATAAAAGAGCCCATTTTAAAATCTGAACAGCATCCTTGTTGCTCAGTAATTCACAATGACAGTCATGAGGAATAAAATAATCTAACCTACTATATAATGTTCTAAAATATGATGTCCTTACCCATAGGCACCATTACTGATGAGTTTTGTCATTTCAAAGTCCAGTTCACAGGGTTTACGTCTGGAACGCAAGGCTGTACTCAGACTGTGAGACTGGAGTAAAGAAAAGAACTGAATTTAGAAAAGAACAAGACTAAAGTAAACACAGAACAGAAAGACAATAACATATTTTTGATCACTTACAGAGTCATCCGTTTCAGGAGTTTCTGCAATCCCACTGTCACAGCCGGTCAACTGAGCAATTTCTGCAGAAAAATAGAAAAATACAATAAAATAAAATACACTGATGCAGCAGGATAACATACAGAACTGTGCAGAGCTTTTAGGCTGCCTTGGGTTTGTTGTTTTAACAGACTATAAAAGACCATACACATGCATGGTAGAACCGCAATACACATGAAATGTATAGAAACAAAAATTTCAGCTTCTACACAATAAAGTATGAAATGTCACCGCACTATGAACAAACCAAAAAGGTGGCCTAATAGTTTTGCATAGTACTGTACATATATGCTTGACTATTGTAAATTTGTAACATGTTTTAAAATGGACTTTATTTTCAGATTTGTTTTTTAAAATGCGTTCAGGTGTTTCTCGAACCCAGAATTTGTAATCCACACAAGAAAGCAGACTTGAGGCTTTATTTGCCCATTAGCTTTGAGGTGCTGACTCCAGGATATTCTGAACTCAGAGTAAATGGAGTGGAAATCACATGTGGCATCACACAGTCATTGTGAAAATCACCGCTGCAGAACAAATGCACATTATTAACCACCTTGCATCCTTCACGTTTGTTTGTGTGTGTATTTGGGGCAGCCATGCTAAAGTGCTTGTGTGTTACTTCATGAGAGGGTGTTTGCTTCATCCCTAGAGGGTCTGTAAACACATTTCAGTGCTATTTAACATCTGTCCTTCCTTGGAGGCGTGCTTCAGGCACAGGGCAAACGAAACATGGGAGACACAGGGGAAATGAATGGAGAGGCAGGCTGATGAGCCAGCCTGTGTGGATCGGTAGAAGGTCTGTGGGGAGGCTATTCTTTTCTAATTAGTCATAATGAATGTTGTTGGATTCTGAATCTGGAGAGACAGAGGGTCATTACAAAGATGGTCTGTTCAGCAAAGAACATTAGTCAAGTGGTGTTCTCCACAGCTCAATCCTTTCATTCCCTTACAGCCTCTGCATTGGAATTACCCCTTATTGGCTGGGCTCATAATTGTCTCATGGACATATGGCTGTTTTGAGACTGTTCCACACCTGAATGAAAGACAACACAATACATGCAGGAATTTATTTTTATTTTACCGGTAGGAGATTAGACAGGTGGAACAGTAACAACGAAAATGATTATATAGCCAATGTAAAATAATGAAAAAAATTAAGATGGATTGCTATGATGGTGTTTATGATAATTACCTCTGCCAAGGAGGTTATGTTTTTATTGCCGTTAAGTTTATCTGTTTGCTTGTTCACAACATAACTTGACAGTTATGAATGGATTTGGATGACATTTTTAGGATATGTCAGAAATGGCACAAGGACCATTCGGTTAGATGCAGGGAGTGATCTGGATCCAGAAGATTTTTAAAGGATTCTTCACTATTGTGAGATAGGGACAACTTCAACACTTGTCTTTGTAATGCTACAAATAACACCCACACAAAAATAAATAAATAAATAAATAAAATAAATTATATAATAACACCATAATAGATTCTATCAAACCACAAAGTTTGATCCAGATATGGACACTATTCCAGATACAGTAGTGCCCCTGATAACAAACGCTTCTGACAACAAAAAATTTGGATACCAAAAAAAAAATCTGCAAAAAATTTGCATTGGACAACAAATTTTGACCCGGACAACAAAAGTCACTTCCGGGTCTCGGCCGAGAAGGACCCAAAAGTGGAGT
>JAQQAE010003483.1:0-20150 GCA_029823295.1 Pseudamia nigra | reverse complement strand
CAGCAGGGCAGTTCCATTGTCAGACCTGCAGCAACCTAATCAAACTGTTGTGTCCTACCTGTCCTTGTCGCGGCTGCTTAAACGCCACTGCCAGCCTGCCGATGTACGAGCAGGACACCGCCACTGGTCGCCCCGACACACACACTGTACTGTTGTTATCCTCCTCTTCATTCATCAGGGCCCAGGGTTCCCAACGGTACGTGCGATTGTCCAGCTCATTGTCGCCATGTCCATTGTCGCCCTCCACGGCACAGCGCCAGAAACGAACGTTTGAGTCAGAGCAAGTAGTGACGATCAGGTACGGAGCCAGGCACACCGGGTAGATGGAGGACGAACTCAAATGACCTACAATGAGGAAATTTAAGGTTGTCTTTATTGTGATTTCCAATCTGAATAAAAGAAATGTGTTTGTGGAAATGAACACCTGACAAAGTCAAATTTCAGATGGTTTATTAACTTCTAGGACCTTATATCTATGCATTTGAATTTAAGGCATTTTTAAGACTTTTCACGGACCTACAGACACCCAGTAAAATAGATGTAGGGTTTATTGGGACAAAAATCACTAAATCAACCAGAGAAAAAACAGCTTTTACACGTAATTTTTTTCAAGAATATTAGTAATTTGTGTCAACACTCTGATGCCATTGTCACCTGCAGATGGAGTCGCCCTGGTCACCTCCACTCCGTGTGGCAGGTCCAGCCTTTTGCTGTAAACCAGCTTGGAGCTCAGAATGAGCTTGCTGGCTGATTGTAAATTTGCGGTGGAGGCTGAGCGTGGCAGAGGCCTAACGGGAGACGTCTCTGGAGAAGAGTCGGCATTCACTACTTGATTGGGGACTGTCAGCTGAGACTGAAAACTGTAATCTGGACTCTGCTCATCTGTACATGGAGACACAGAGGATTATGGTAGAATGAGTACGTAGGACTTACATTTATACTTAAAAGCATTAATAAGAAAAATAAATTCCAGACCCTACTAGACATTGAAGATACCTGCGGCAGTGTACACTTACCGACGCAGGCCTGGACAGACTTGAGGTGCAGGTGCCACATCTGGAGGACAGAGTTTCTGTTGAGATCCTTTTCTATCACAACAAGGAAGAACTTCTCTGAGAACGGGGCAGGTTGGAAATCTGGTTAGAAAGAGATGACATCATCACATCTCAGGTGACACTAGGGCCAGAGATACGGCTAAAAATGTTACAATGATACAAATGTTCATAACAATTCAGTCAATTTTACTCATCAAGACAACAGATGTCACGTGATTATTTCTCTGAAGTTTTCAAATGAAGACAAACCAGATTACCTTCTCCAGATGGAAAGGCGGGTGTGAACGCTTCCGGCTTTGTCTGAGGTTTGTACCCGAGAATGAAGTCCTCTTGGAAGACATGTAGCAGCTGAGTGTTGGCGCCACACTGGACACACATGGAAAAAACAGTCAGTCAGTGTTACTCTGTTATTTCATAATTCAAGCAGACTTATAGCTCTGAATTCTGTCATCCTCTGATCTGAGGTGGGTGAAGCAGGGCAGCTTCTAACCTGGTTTGTGATGACGTCCAACTCGATGATACATCCAGGTCTGGCAGTGGACTGCTGGCTGACAATGTTGAACACTTCGCCCACCAGTTTCTATACAGGGGTATAGGAAAAAAATCTAGAAGTCAAACCTTCACTCGAATGAAAATGCATTCAATATTTTGCACAAATCTTCTAATCCAAACAGCCAATCTGCCTAAAATGATACGTGTGCCTGATGAGTGTTGCAAAGGTAAATCGAAAAGGAAAAGAAGGAACATTCATTGTTGTTAAAAAGCCAGTGTATACTGTACCATGTTTCTAACGGATACTGTTCCTCACCCTTTAGTGAACTGCTACGACTTTTTCAGGACAAATAATGACACTTGCCATAAACATAAACACTGCAACCTTTGCACAATGAGAACAGTCTCATTTAAAAGATTGCTGGAAGTATGCACAAATCATGTTTTAACGTGGTTCAGTTTACCATGTGTGACTCTGTATCGTCCACGAGAGGGGAGAAGTTTATTTTCTGTGTGTAGAATATGTGTTGGGTCAGTCAATATATGCCTACTAACAGACTGGTGATACAATAACTCCTTCCTTCCCATCACCTTCACAGCAGTGTGAATCAGATGACTGAGTTTGGTTTTCAGTGCACGGTAAGGTTGCCAGAACCATGTTGACATCCCACACCTGACCAGCCTCTCCAATACAGCCTGACAGAAACGGAACATGATGCTCTGGCACAAAAAGCAAAGGCTGAAGAACGCAGACGATCAACGAGGACCTTCCAGAAAAAGGTATTATCCAAGTGGATTCCCAGGTGCTTATAGTACTGTGGAAAAGTTTTAGGCTGCCTTTGACTTGACTATAATGACTATACTTTTTACCACAGGAGTGGACATCACACTAAACATGGAGCTTTACCAGTTCAAGACATTTAGTGTTTATACTATGCACATTTTGTGTATTTTTACTTACAATCCTACAAAGACAACATATTAAAGATGAAGATTTACTAGTACTGCTTCTAGAACAAGTTTATCATTATGCTGATTTACTTTTCTACATGCCATTATAAGTGAAGATAAAACAACAAATCCAAGGTAGACTGAGACTTGGCTGATGTGTGTCATGGGACCAGAGGACGACACTCTCCCCCCCACATAGACCTGGGGTCCAGTATTGTCTCCTTAGTCTTAGTGACATTTAAGGTGAGATTGTTTGTCACACCACGGCACCAAAATAGGCTGATGTGCACGTGTCGTTGTGCAGAAGGCTAAGGATATCTGTGTCAACTGAAATTTAAATAAAAACTTCTCCAGGTGGCTGCTTGATCATTCATTTGGGTACAATGAGAGACAGTATGAATCTACTCACCGACGTTTCAGGATCCGATAGCTCATCCAGTAGTTTTCTGGCATCGACCACAGCTTGATACAGACGTAGGTTTTTACCATCTGATGCCACGAAGCAGGCACTGGCACTGTTACAGTACGTTCCTGAAGGACACACAAAGGAAAATCACCATGCAGCTTCATGACTTAGCCTTTAAATCACATTTCACTGCTCTGTTGATTCAGCAAAAGAGAATACTTCACTATGACATTACATGACTACCATAATTATTTCCTTTAGACAAGAAATCAACAAGAAATTAAGTAAAATGGTTCTGTTTACCAAGAACAGTGCTGGGTACTAAAGTAGGGAGCCATGCGACATTGCTGAAGGCAGATGTGTGCAGGGAGTTAATACGAGCTAGTTCGGAGACACCCCCGGTGCAGGACAGGGGTCCGATGTGGTCCACTCTCCACAGAATCAGCTCACTGTAGATGGCATTAGGATCATGGAAAGTCCTTGTAGCTGCATTACGAAGCTGCTTCCTAGAGACAAAAAAATAACTCATTCAGGCACAAAAATCACCCACAAATTTAAAGCAATATTTGTAATATTACAACCTGTGTCAAAAATAGCCATTTAAATAAATATTAAACCAGAAATTAATGTAACGTCTCTAACATGGTCACACACAGAGTTGGACAATACAACCAATTAAGCTCTCATGATAAAATAAATAAATAAATTAAAATAAGTCAGTAAGGTGGGCATTTGAAGCCTCTTTCACCCTCTGATAAATAACAGGCGCAACATGAGCGAGTTTTCAGAATTGTGGGCATGTTCCTGGTTCTGACTAGGGATAGGAATCGAAAACTGGTTCTTGTTGAGAACCGGCTCCGCGTGGCTCAATTCCTTGGGATTCTTATCGTGCTGCCTTAACAATTACACTATCCATCCCATCGTGAACGCGATGACATCACACACATGCTGCACTGGTTTGTTCACAATGTATCCAACATGTCGACTAGGCAGAAGTATTCAAAAGTGTGGTTATATTTTACATGTAAAGATGATAGCAGGACCTCCTACAATACTTCAAAAATGTCATTTCATGTAAGGAGGAAATTCCTCAAACATTCAAAAACATTTACACAACCAGCATGCGGTTTCATGCAGCATGACATGTATTTGACAGACTGATAGGTAGTAGCAGCAGCATGGCTAAGGTTAGTGCGGCATCTGTTGCAAGATCCAGTCTAATATGTTACTTAATGCTGTTTGATTGGTTGTGTGAACCTCTGTTTCTGTTCATTAAATGAAGATGATTACTGTGAGAGTCAGATGGGCTCAGAAGCTGCAGCGGATAACACCGTGCACTTATTACTCCTCATTTCATTGAGGCAGGATGAAGAAAATGAAGAGAATAAATGTCACCAAGCAGTGACTACGTTTGTGGTCAGTGGTTTGCAAACAATGCAAGATCAGAATATTTTGTATGTGCTGTTTGAGAGAACAGTAATCAGCATCTCTTTACTCTTTCTTCACCCAATCAGAATCAATAAGAGAATAATTAACGAATCGAATCAATAAGCAGCATCAATAATGGAATCAGAATGGCCAAAAGCTTATCAATACCCATCCCTCGTTATAACTGTATAACATGAAGAAAAAAACTATACCAGCATTACAAAAGTGGATGGAAACACATTTTCTTTGGCTGAATTTCTGAATATTCTTTTAAAGTTTGTCACACGTCTGGATGTAGTGTCTCTTTCATTCCATACCTGGGAAGTCCCTTTGGTAAGGGGAAGGTAGGGGGCTGCTCTCCTTCCAGGCTTCCCGGAGCAGAGGGAGGGGTGAGTAGGGCGTTGTGGTGAGAAGAGGTCAGCAGCAGAGGCAGCACCGTGTGACAGGCCTGATCGTTGAGATGGAAACGATGGCCACAGTAGCGGAACTTGTGAGACACGGTCAGTACGTTGGAGAAAGCGGAGCGTTCTGCAAACGTCACTGCCCACTGTTCACAGACGAGAGACAGACAGATGAGAGACACAGACAAACGACACGTACAGCATTAATTCAACGGATCCAAAGCCTACACATACTGTATGTATCTGGCATGTCCTTGGGGGAATAAAAAACTGACATATCTCTAAAAATAAAAAGAGTATTGGCAACAAAATGAATACAAATTAACAAAATAATAAAAAAAAATAGGACATAAAAAACAATCTAAATGAGGAACAATGCATAAAATAATTAAGTAAAATGAAAAACATAGCAAAGGAATAACAAAAAAACCAAAAATGAACAAAAAAATGAACAAAATAAAAAATAATATTATAAATAATGGAGGAAATGAACAACAGTGAATAAAATAATAAATAAAACAAACAATAATAACAAAATAAAAATAAAATGGAGTGAAATTACCAGAAATATCAATGACATTTACCAAAATGACCAAAATAATCAACAAAATAAAAGAAAAATGAACAAAATGAAGAAAAAGATTTAAAAGTAAACAATGAAAAAATGAATTAAATGAAGGAAATTCCCAATAAAATGAATAAAAGGTAACAAAATAATTTAAAAAAAATAAACAATAATTAAAATAAGGGAAGAAATGAACAGTGAATGAAATAAATAAAATGAACAACAACCAAATAATCAACAAAATGAACCAAAATTAACAAAATAATGAACAAACAACACTTGAACAATGAAAAACAATGAATAAAATAATCAACAAAATAAACAACAATGAATAAAATAATCAATAAAATGGGGAGAAATGACCAGAAATATCAATGACATCAACGACAATGACCAAAATAATCAACAAAGTGAACCAAAAATGACTCAAATAATTAGGACACCATCAATAAAATAGACAAAAACACACATTAATGAACAAAGAGTCACATTCATAAAGGCATCATGATGCGTTGAGGTGGGTCTAAGTGATTCTTCCTGTTTTGACCTGGTTCAAAGATCCGTCGACGTGCTTGGAGACCATCATGACAGCAGGGCTGATACCGGGGTGGGGGACGGGCAACGAGGCCAAGGCGAGCGCGCCGAGGCCAGCTGAGGCCGAGGCGGAACGAGGGATGCGTTGGCTGATCCTCCCCTGCTCCCCTCCCTCAGCGCCCTCACCTTCTGTCAGGGTGCACGCGTACATCAGAATGTTTTTACTCAGCGAGTTGGCGTCACCTGTAGGGAACGCCACAGGAATGCGGGACGAGAAGGACACCTGGTTGGAGAGCGAGAAGACAAAAGGGAACAAAAATTAAACATATTTGGCCCAGTTGTGGTTATTATGTAACCAGCGGGTACCGGTAATTAAAATAATCATCTCCATCCTGTGAAATAAAAACACAAAACAACACATTTGATCATTATTTCCACATCATTTCCCACGGTTTTAATGATGCAGTCGAGGATTAGCACCACAACAAGTCATTTTTTTAATTTTGCTTCAGCACTAGGATTTATTATGTTATACCTGTGGGTCTCAACTGGTGGGTCGGGACCCAAAAGTGGGTCACAAAGGGGTTTAATCACTGTTTTCATGAAATTAGTCTGAAATATTGCTCATTTATTGGTTTATCATTCAGTTTTGGTTTATTTCTTCTTTTTTTTGTTAATTTTCTTAATTCATTTGTTAATCTTGGTATGTTTTGGGCAGCTTTTTGTTCATTTTCATTCATTTTGTTTATTGTTGTTAAATTTTTTGCCTCCTTTTGAGTATTTTCTCATTTCTTTTATTTTGTTAAGATTCTTATAATTTTGGGAATTATTTTGCAATCTGGATTTGTATGCAATGACAGAAATAGGTGTATATTTTGTTCAGAATATAATCAGATGACATTTACTAGCTCCTCCCTCTGTTCTAGGTCTGTAGGTCTCTGTTCTAGGTCTGTAGGTCTCTATTCTAGGTCTGTAGGTCTCTTGGTGTCCTTGCTGTGTTTGCTGATTGTGGACGTCATCCAGCGTCTGTGCTGTTTCTTGTTCTATCTCTACTCTTTTTTTTTTTTTTGTCTCTCCTCTGTCCCCTAACTCCAACTGGTTGAGACAAATGTCCTCCTACCCTGAGGCACTGGTTCTGCTGGAGATTTTTCTCTTCCATTAAAGGAAGTTTTTCCTCCCCCGTCATCCTTGTCTTGCTCTCGGTGGTTCTGTTGGGTTTACTCTCTGTATAGTCTTGAATTGTGAAGCTCTAGACATTATCTTTGATTATGATTGGTGCTATACAAATAAAACTGAATTGAACACTAAAAAATACATTTGCCTGGTTTTAATGTGAAGTGGGTCACGACTTGACGACCACTGAAACACAAGGTCACAAGGCGACACCTGTTGAGAAACACTGAGTTCTACCATATCTGCTCCATCTACTCTTTAAAATGCATGTGTTTTTTTGTTTATAGACATGTATATCCTGAATACGAGTTTGTAAATCCTTCTCCTGCTTCATGTCTATCAACAATCCTTCTCACATCTAAAGTAATTTCTTTCAATGGTTTTACAAGCGTTGCCTCAAATCGTTCTGATGTGAAAACTGTTCAGTTCAGCTGCACATGTCAAATTGTCATGGGTTACTTTTTACCACAGGAGTGGGCGTCAACTGACAAATGTTCAGTTTTCAATTGAGTTTGCATGAGTAGAACATTTACTCACAGAGTGGTTTGTGTAAGGTCTGAGTAAAAAGGTCTGTTTGCTCATTATGGTTATCTAAAACAATTAAATAAAAACTTACTGTTATTAAAGCAAACTAGCATGGTTTGAAAAGCTCTTTTTGCATTATCTATCCAATTCCAGCGTAAACTTCGCATGAGACAGGTTGGGGGTTGAGGAGGTCAAAGGTCACTGTGTGTCGATAAGCTTCATTAGCCTTTGGTCGACTGTAAAACACAGAACAGGAAAGGATCACGTATGGATTTCCCAGTCAGTCAGAGGTCTAGAATCACATCCACATGTATGGATGTAGATTTCAAGGAGGTTTGTTTTCCTCAATACTAGTAAAATGTGCATTTTTCCACAATTAAACACATTTAAAATAATGTTTTGTTGTTTTACTGGCATTTTGTTAATATAATTGTTTCTTTTTTAAAGCTGCTTTCCATTTTTAATCAGTTTGGGTTTACGTTCACTGTTTCTTAATTTTGTCCATCTGGTTTGTTTTCTTCTTTGTTTTGTTCATTTCCTTTCTTATTTCAAAGGCAAGGTCAAACACATCCCCCTGTAACCACATCACTTCACTAGGCATCCTTTCAAAATGTTTGAATTTGCTGTGAGTTTTGATTTACTGACTGTCTTACTCTAAGTGTAGATGACTGGTGAAATAGATTGACAAGACAGAGGAAGAAGAAACTGAAACAACTCAGGACATAAAAGAGTTCGGATAAAAAAATGAGGCTGTTACAACAGACTGCAGTATGTGTGTGTTCTGTCAGACCTGGTGTGAGGAAAGTGTACAAAGAAGAGCCAGTGATAATCCCATCACTGATGGAGCAGAAATAGAATAAAATAAACTTTACCTGCAGTAAAACAAGCAAAGATCTCAGGGTAATCGATTTACTTCTACTCTAGCACATTAACATAACATAAACATTCAAAATTAAAGTCACATATTAATATTAGTTTAAGTGGGTATGTTTCTACTGACATATTTTAAAGGTAAGTTGTATGTCGGCGAGTGTATGTACAGTAACCATTTGCCAATCAATGTTGCTCATCGATGTGTAAAAAACTGTAACTACCGGTATGGCCTGTCTAGGTTTATGTTTAAGTTGGTCGACATTCTGTTATACAAGGTGTGTGAAAAAGATGGATCCAATGTCAATCCGGTGTATTCGTTGATAGTAACGTGGGTCGATAATACATAAGTTACAAATGTTTGAGTGAGTTCTCAAGTTTTATTATCCATTTTATAAATGCTCTATGTCTTCCACCTGCTTCACAAACAACATGGAGACGATAACTGAATTGGTCCCAAACATCCCTCAGAGTGTCTTCATCCACTTCAGTCACCGCTGCCGTGATTCTGTTTGTGATTCATCCAGATTAGTCGCTAGTGGCACAAAAACACAGTCTAATGAATCCCCACAAGAAAAATTCACAGGGTGTAATGTCTGGAGATGTTGGAGGCCAAGAGTGCAGCATCATGTCATTGGGTCCCATGTGACCAATTGGGAGAGCCACCTAGTGGTAGTTTTTTTTTTTTTTTCCCAATTCCATGCCCCATCCTTTCAGGTGGTAGCATTTAATTTATAGGCAGTTCGTGGTTGCAGAGATGTGGTGATTTCAAATTGGGTCAATCTTTTTGAAACACCATGTATAGCTTGGTAAACTGAATGCTTAAAATTACAGTCACTGGACGAAGAAGAAAAAGGGGGAGCTCCATAATCATGTTGAGTTTTAAAAGCCCTAATGCACAGAATAGAGTGTCATTTTGAGGAGGTCTAAAGAGTTAACAGCTGTGTGTATTAGTGAATACATGAATAAAGGCGGAAGGTCCTTAATGCTCTGCCTACCTGCACCTGTCTGAAAATGCCCTGGTTAAATTCATCCAGGTATTTCACATGCCAAACCAGGAAGGAGCCGTCGACGGGGTGGATGGTAAACAGCATGTCTGGGCTCTTGTTCCACTCCGTAATCAGAGTTTCCATCTTCCGTTCTAGCAGCATAGAGGGCAGAGGCATGCTGGAGCTGGATCCTGGAGACGAGGCCTTGGTGCTTCCCTGCTCTCCGGGCTCCAGCTCCTCTCCAAGCTCAGACGAAGCTTTGTCCGACATCTCGTCGAGGTCTACAATGGCAGAGAAACGCTCGGATTAATGGTGATGTTCTTCATTTTCAGGTAGGTCTGGATGATAGAATGATGATGTTCATAATATTTAAATAGCTTTGCAATACAATTTTAGTTTTGTGTGTTGTGATAATTCTGCTGATTAACAATACACACTTTTTGTCTGTAGGGATTATTTTATACACAAATAATCCACAGTGTTTCAGCTGAGGTGAATTTTAAAGTGAATCTGAAAGAATTCAGAGAATGCATATTACGTATATTTCTATAAATGGGTTTGAAGTAAATAAACTAAGCTAAATGTGTTCAGACAATGGCTATGTAAGCTGCAGCAAAAATACGGGAACAATTTTCATAAGAAGCTTCAAAATGTGCATTACATGAAGCCTGTGCATAGTTCAGGCAGGTGCAGAAGTCAAATCCCCGCCATCCCTGCCTTGCATACCCCTAATCAGCTGCAGCTTTACAATCTAGCTATCCCTATACACCTTGTCATGCTGCTGCCCAAACGTGACCATCGCTCACCTGCAGATCAAAAAGATCTCCTCCACCTCCTCCTGAATTAAGCCGAATAAATAACAATATATAAACTCCGAAGCAGATTTCTTTTGTACTCTAGTTTTGTCATATAAAATCATGACACCAGGCTCTACAATAGTTCTAGATGTTCTTCCTCATAATTTGACAAATATTTTGCTTGTTCATGTTCTGGACGCAAAGAAGAGTTGAAACTCTCGTGTCTAGTAATGTCATATCCATTATGTCATGAGTAAGAACCCAGATTCTATTCATTTTTTATTTCACAGTAGACGAAATCA
The DNA here is from genome assembly GCA_029823295.1 of Pseudamia nigra. NCBI lineage: Eukaryota > Metazoa > Chordata > Actinopteri > Kurtiformes > Apogonidae > Pseudamia > Pseudamia nigra. The sequence goes on along the minus strand of JAQQAE010003483.1, from coordinate 9,662 downwards.
AACCACTAAAACCTCCTATTTTAACAAATACGCATCTGCTTGGTTTTAGGCCATACCAAAGTCAAACTTCATGGGGGATCCCTCAGGGTCCAGAGGGTCCTCAGTGGCCTGGTCTAGCTGTTGTTCGGAGAACTTGCGAAGCTGCAGCATAAAGAGCTCCATTGAGGAAGTGAAGCTAAGGTCCTTATTGTTGAGCCAGTGAACCACGAAGCCCCCGCCACCGGCGCAGTCGTCTGCATTGAACGCCGCAGAATCGGCCAGCATTGATGGGATATCTGACCAGAGAGGATGACGGAGCATAAAAGAATCAAGTCATCAAACAGCACAGGCTCACAGGTCAACACAGAGGAGACAGAAGGACAGCAGAGGACATTGGACATTTCTTCAAAGAAATGGTTTCCAAACAGTTTCAGCTCAAACCCCATGCGTTCCCCATGTGTTCTCCAGACCCAAACATATACAAATCAGCCATAAATTACTGCCATGTGGACTCTTCAAAACAATGGTACAACACAATGTCACCGACTCACAGATATACAACTTACACTTTCCACACACTCTGAACGTCTCTTTATGTTATTTTCATCTTGTTGCATCTTTAATGAGGTTTTTATTTCATCGTTTTTGTGTCGTTACATCTGTTTGGACTTTTTATTTCTTTTATTTCTTCCTGTTTTTCTTTACATGCATTTGTCATTTTTGTTTTCCGTTGCTGTGTTACATTGTTTTCATTTTATTGTCTTTTTATCCATCTTCATCGTGTTCTTATTCATGAATGCATCTTCTACTTTGATTTGTTGTTTTTGTTCCATCTCTACTCTTTTGTTTTGTCTCTCCTCTGTCCACTAACCCCAACCGGTCGAGGCAAATGTCCTCCTACACTGACCCCTGGTTCTGCTGGAGGTTTTTCTCTTCTGTTAAAGGAAGTTTTTCCTCCCCCCTGTCATCCTTGTCTTGGTGGTTCTGTTGGGTTTACGCTGTATAGTCTTGAATTCTGAAGCATCTAAAGATAATCTTGGATTATGATTGGCGCTATACAAATAAAATTGAATTGAATTTGGAAAATGGTTTCAAATGTTAGACTTTTGTTACAGCCTTTACCAATTGGAGACGCAATAAAAACAACTCAATGCTACATCTGGAGAAGCACCTAGTTGCTCTGCTCTTTTTTAAGTGCTTCTTGCTCGATCAGGCTTCCCTCTCTTTCCTTAAAGTTTTTTCCAGGACATTTTCAGCTGCTACGTTATGACAGAGGAGCTATTCCACCGTACATTAATATATCCACATACATCCCATGTTCACACTCACAGACAAACACTAGTAACACTGCAACTGAGAGGCTCTAGTTTAGTCTCTAGCTGTTTCTTTGGACAAAAAACGTATGGATACCAATTTCAATAAAATAAAATTAATAACATTTAACAAAAAAAAACAAAATAAGCAACAAAATGAGAAAAATGTTTAAAATAATCACGCAAGTTAACAAGACAGAGACACCAGTTCTTCTGTCTTTGCAACAACACATTACACTGTAGCGAATCGCACAGTGCATCTTAATAACACACAACTGAAATGCAGACATTCTACCTGTGTTGGGGTTAATACTGGCTGAGATGTGGAAGTGACACAGGGCATTAGCGTGATGAGCGATATGGCGGTGAGTGTGTGCATCCTGCGTGCCGAGCTGAGATGGCAGCAGTTCGCTATGAGCCACCAGAGCCGACGACCGTCGTCTGCCTCGACGCAGATGCTTCAAATGGTGAATTGACTGCACAAAGAAAAGAGAAATGCACAGATTTAAATGCTGAATTATTCCAATTTTTCTCTGAGCATCTTGAGTTAGCGGACCTCCAAGGCATGCTGGATCTTGTCCTTGTTGCCTGCCAGGCCTGGCAAACTGGAGCTGAAGGAGTGGGTGTTCTCAGAGATCTGTCCCCCGAGCAGGCTGTCCTCTGGTAGCAGGGTTTCTGACCACAACCTGCACACGCCATCCTCACAGGATGTCAGCAACACATTGCACACTGAACCCCTAAGAAAGAACAGGAGAAAGAAACCAGGCTTACACAACAAACTGCATCTCTAGTCTCCATCACTCTGCACATAGTCTCATGCTACCACATCACATCATATTTGCAGTTCCAAATGAAGTATACATGTTTGTAGTGCTACATTACAGAAAAACATTCTAACATGAAAGAAATCACTGTTAATCTGGAGTACAAATACCCTCCTACTCTACTGTAGGTGTTCAAATGAAAATTTAAACCACACTAGTGCTGAACAATGTACGAAAATAATGAATAAAGAAGCAGCCAAATGACAAATACTGTATGGTCAAGGTCATGTGATGAGCAACAGGCGTCCTGGAGTCTAATCCATCCCATTAAATTTGGTGCCTCGCTACAATAGTTTTGGTCCTATAGGTCTGTGCAATTATTAATGCTGTGACCTAATTAAAATGCAAATCAGGATGTGGTTGCCATAGTAACCCTTCGTCCTACCCTGACTCTCCATGTGTCAAGTGTGGTTAGTTTGGCTCCTGGGACTTTGGGGATATAGACCAGAGTGTTTTGATAAACATGTGTATGTGTGAACAAACAGAGGTCTCCGTTATATATTTACATGTCGATAAACTTGCAAGTGCTGCTTTTTTTGTTACCGTTTAGTGATATTGTGTGCATATGTACCGGTACTAATTTTAGTAAAGGAAACGACTTTTGAACCATGTTTCAACCATAATTCATGAGGCCAACAAAAAATTATTTCAACACTGGAGCAAAAAAAAAAAAAAAACAAAATTCACAAATTTGGCCATATCGCCCAGCCCTCCAAATAGAGATTTACCTGAATGATTTCATCACAAGGAAAAAAAATTGGTTTTTCAATATTAGCATCAAAGGAACAAATTGTTGGACAACAGCAGGTATGCTGAAGTGATGGAGACTGAACAAGTTCTAACCTAACCTAACCTTAGTGTGTGTGTGTTTGGGGGGGTACATGGGGGTATGCGTGCGTGTGTTTACTTGGGCATGAATTTGCTGGTCTTCCTCCAGGACATTCCAGTGACCGATCGGGGATGGGCCAGATAAACGAAGGAGAAGTGAACAGGAACAACCTTTTTATCTGAAGGGTCCTGAACCACCACCGCTGAGCGCCAGCCGGTGGTCGGATACCACACTTTGAGTAAACAGTCATCCTGTGTACAGACAAGCATTCATTAATTACACACAAAAACACCAGAGTGAATATTAAAACTAGGTCAGCATTGCTTTTGCATAATGAGTCACACCTTCCCAACAGTTGCAAAGTATTCCCCATCAGGTGACCACTTGGCAATGTGAACAGACGCAGCAGTTCTGAAAGACACATAAACTCACATCACATATACTCCGTTTGAAACAGGAAAGACTTTATACAAAGAAAAAAGATGTGGCTCTCTTATAGGGTCTGCATGAGTTCCAGTTGTTTTAAGAATCAAACAATGTGTCAAAAGCAAAGTCTGACATACTGTACCCACAACAGGTACTATCCAACCACAGGACACTAGCAGTAGCATACTGGTAAAGATGACTGATGACATGTGAGCAGTCTTTTACAGTAATCGCCATTGTAATACTGCATGGAATTTGCAACGTGCAAGTAATTCAGCAGCAACTACAATGCGGATGTGCTATTTAAACACACGTCACATTAGTGTCATTTCACCTTTTCACTCCACCTCTGAGTCAGGGTGGCCTGTGTCTGTCAAATACACTCTGATGCAATGGAGTGTGGGGGGGTGGATGTGTATTTTTCCTAATAAAGCCAGGTGACAACTATTAGTGCAGTGCCATATATTACCGAAGTCAAATGATACAAACCACAGCTGGTTCATGTTTAAAAGCAGACCTGACATAGTCATATAAGGTGGGGAGTTTAGACAATGCACTTCCCTGTTTGAGTGACTTGTCAGATAGCTCTACTTCTCCAGGAGAAAAGCTCTGTTATAAAAATGCACAAGTATCTCATCTCTATCATTTGCTGATCAGCATAAATGCAAAAATTTTATTGTTATATTCACTAACAAGTTATGAATGCAATCAAATTTTTATGTGTTTTGGTCTGTAAAGTTTTTGGTGCATGGCCTGTTCTGCTGCTGCTGATTTTAGAGCCTTCACTTCCCTGTTGATGGGGCTTTCCGGCCATTCATGTGTCATCAGATGACAATTAGTAATATGATATTATGTCTCTGAATGTTTACTCAGGTCAAAGCACACTGCGTAGTCTCACCAAAGTGAACACAAACATATCAGCGGGGTTGCTGAGAGAGACACACAGGTCTGCATGACGAATCATGTTTCAATTTCTGAAACCATCTGGATTTTCGCAGCAACCACATCATCAGATGGATGCTGGTACTGGACAGGGTACACTTGTTTAATAAGGTACTAATTATGTGGATGGTTGGACCTAGATTTACAGCAAATCATCATTTGATTTTAATCTAACTTATGCATAAAATGCAGTGAAGTGAAAATTACATAAAAATAACACAAAATAACATAAGATCCAAAAGTGTCCATGAGGGCATGTTACATATTAAATACTGTGTGGAAGTTTTTTTTTCATGGTTTTGGTGAAACCGTGAAATACCATTTACATGTATACTTGATGTACAAACATTGAATTAAATTGAACTGAAAAAAAAAACAATTTATCCTGTTTAGGGAAAATCAACAAGCTCATAGATAAAGATCAAGTCAGTAAGATGTCTTCAGGAATTTTTAAGAATAGGTCCTTTTCTGGAAGATGAATGAACAAAACCCAAAAAATGTGATTAGTAATGTAAAGCATGGATTTAGAGACGCTATTATACACATTTGCAAACTACTGGTAAACTCTTCTCATCAGCCACTTTATTAGGTACACCTATTCAATTGCTTCTTCACACAAAGAGCTAATCAGCCAACGGCATGGCACCAAGCCAGTGCATGTAGTCATGTAGACATGGTCAAGACAACTTGCAGAAACCAAGCATCAGAATGGAGAAGAAAGGTGATTTGAAGTGGCTTTGAATATGGCATGCTTGACAGGGTGGTCTGAGTGTTATATCTGTAGTATATCTGATCTACTGGGATGTTCACACACACCCATCTCTAGGGTTCAACAAGAATAGTCAAAAACAGAGAAAACATCTGTTGTTGTACCCATACTGCCTCCACAGTTACCACATCTCAATCCAATCAAGCACGTTTGGGATGCGGTGGAATGGGAGGTTGGCTTTATGGATGTGCAGTGACAAATCTGCAGCAATTGTGTGATGTTTACTGTGAATATGGACCAAAACCTGTGAGGAATGTTTCAGCACCTTGTTGAATGTATGACACCAAGAATTAAGTCAGATATGAAGGGAAAAGGGTCCAACCTGGTACTAGTACAGTAAGGTGTACCTCAAAGTGGCCAGTGAGTGCAGATGACCTGTATAAATCACTTGAGGCCTCTTTAATACTCTGACACAAGAACTGGAGTGTTTTTTCAACTGAGTCTGCACTGGCACAACATGAGTGAGACCAACTGAAGCTGAAAGAACTTAATCCCTTTTTGAGACATTCAGAAGAGGCTGTAGTTGAAAGACCAGTGCAAAGTGTCCTGATTGCTACCAACTGTGTTCCAAGATTTTCCAAATCTGAATAATAGAATGATACTATATGCCAGTGACAAGTGGAACAGTGTGGAGTTTAGGACTCTGGAATCATGTTATCAAAGTACAAGCTTCAAGTTTTCAGAACTACGTGCGTATCTCCAGATTTTGTGTATGTAAAGGAAAAAACTGTTAGAAGTACTGTTGAGACATACTTGCACTGCCAGACACAATTCCAGTCGTTCAGGACGGGGTGGGGCTTGTCGTCAGTCATCTGCCCATCCTCCTCCTCTATCAGGGCATCCGTCAGCGGAGGAGCCCACAGCTGCAGCCGCTCAGTCGCTGCTAGGATACGGTTCCCTGAGGACACAAAAAGCACTATATCACACACCTCATGTCCCACGCTGACTACTACAGTACACAGAGCCACATGGGCGCTGTGACTCTTACATAATGCACAATGTTCCAGACAAGCAAAAAGGGTGACTGTGAGTAGAAACTGTGCAACATTTAGTCAGACAGTGAGTGACATCATTTCAACACAAACAGCATAGTACCTTGTGGATCCCAGGCCAGGTTGTAGGTGATGGCATCGAGGAAGAACTGCCCTGTCTTTTGCCACTGATAGTTAAGCTGCTATTAGTAACAGGAGAGCAACACACACCATGCAATGTTACTGGCCCACACATATTGTGATTAATCAAACGATGATTTAATCCAGTGAAAATAAAAAAAAAATACTGTATTTCCGTTCACCTTGTGGCGTTTGTTCGGGTTGGTAGTAAGAGGTTCAAAGATGCAGACTGTATTTCCATAGGACGCAGCGATCTAAAAATAAAAAGCAGTGTTCATCATCACATTACTCACCCCATCAGTGCTTCTGCACAGTCATTCCCAAGGGACAGGGTGAGGTGGGGAGTGGTGGGGAATCAGGGGAGCGAGCAGAGCACAGAGTACACAACAAGCAAATGCATGGCTGAATGTAGTTTTTGTGTGCATGGCTCAACTGATAATCTCTTACTGGCTAGACACAAGAGCAAAAGCTGCATGTGGGAGTGTGTTCCTGTGTGCAGTCCACACTTACCCTGCCAAGCTGGTGGGAGCACTCCACACAGCCCACCTGTATGTTTCCATTCTGAGCTCCTGGAATAATCTGTACACACTCAAAGTCACTGGCCAAGATCACAACATCACAACCTGAGCCATAAGCCTGAAAAAAACAACAACAAAAAAAAAAACATTGTCCACAAACAGGAAGGATTGAATGAGACTGAGACATGAAAAGCAAGAAGTCAACCATTAGAAATGGAAATATTCAGAGTTTTCACAATAAAGTCATGACTTACAGTTATCGGATTCACTATTCCTGAAGACAAAGTGTTTTTATGTTTCCATAGTGGCATAAAACAGTGTCAGGTTCATCTATATTTACCTCCACCAATGAGGTTATGTTTTTGCTGCCGTTTGTATATTTTCAAAATAACAGATTTTGATGAACTTTTCAGGGAAGGTGTGAAATGGGACAAGGAACAGATGATTAAAATTTGGTGGCGAACCGAATCACCATCTCAACACACGCCGTTTTTTTGCGGCAGCCAATCAAAATGCTGTATGGTGGGCATTTCAATGCTCAGTCTTCACTGCTCACTCACCTACCATTTGAAACCACCACGACTCAACCCTGAGAACTGGCGCCATCTATTGACAGTAAACATTGATTGCGTTGTGACACACATGTCCACCAATGATAAAAGTTGCCAAGTCGAGTCGTGTGCACCGCACATTGCCGAGACTGAGGCCTGGCAATTTAACATGTTGAATTGGCACGATTTCTGTTGGGACAACATTAAGACAGAAAAATATGGGTTGGGAACCACCACACATAAAGCCGATTTCCAGTTGAGTTGAGACGAGGTGAGTCGCGTTTCTCTATGTGCGGCCGGCTTCAGAGAGGAGAGACAATGGCAGAAACTGACTGACAGCTCAGTTTATGATCTAAAGCCAGCTGCTATGTGCTGCTGGCTTTAGATCATAAACTGAAACGTGACTCACCTCGTCTCAACCCAACTGGAAATCGGCTTGATGTGTGGTGGTTTCCGACCCAGATTTTTTGAATCGTGCCAATTGAACATGTTGAATCGCCAGGACTCAGTCTTGGTGATGTGCGGTGGTCACGACTTGACTTGGCGACTTATCATTGGTGGACATGTGTGTCACAACACAATCAATGTTTACTGTCAATAGATGGCACCAGTTTCCAGGGTTGAGTCGTGGTGTTAATCTGCAGCTGTGTGCGAGGTGCGTTCGATCATGTACGAGGCGACCAAACTCATAGTTGAGTTGGGATCCGTCACGTTTTTCTATGCGCAGCCAGCTGGTGCGTAGAACTTTAGTGTTATGTCCCGCCCCATCTCAATTTTAAATGGTAGGTGAGTGAGCAGTGAAGACTGAGCATTGAAATGCCCACCACACAGCAATTTTGATTGATCGCCGCGTCACATTTCCCTATGTGCGGCCGGATTAACACTGAAGGATTACCATGATTTTATGAAGGAAGTGAACATCCAGAACATCATTACAGTTTGAAACGTTACTGTATGAAAAGGAGATTTTTACGTGCCGTGATGCAGTCACAGAGACACGTCCGCCTCATTGGTGACGCTGTGACTACGTGAGGAACAATGTAAACAGTGAACTTTAAAGTGCAAACTGTGTCAGGATGTCATTAAATTCAAGAAGAGCAGAAGAAAAGTGTGTACGTATCTGTAAATTCTGGTGTTTCTTCCCCTGGTTTTGATGCTTCAAGGCCTGTGTCCACAAGGATGCATTTTTTAGTACCGTTTCCATTCAAATCCCATGTACAGTACCTCCACATTTTCAGCACTAAGTGCTCTCACCACGTGTTTTTTTTAGCTGCCCTGAAGGCCTTTTGTGCTCAGTTTTTTGGAACGGAGTTGTGCTCATCAAAGTCACTGCCAACACATCAACCAATCAAAATTAAGAAGGGGTGCAATTTAGAAAGTCAACAGTGAAACGAGGGGAAACTGACTGACAACTTGGTTTATGATCTAACACTGAAGAATTTTCAGTTTATGAAGGAAATTATTTTCCATAACATCCATTACAGTTTGGAAACTGTATGAAAAGGACATTTGACATGTCACACTGATGCAGCCATGAACACATATCTGACTCATTCATGCATGTTCACTACATGAGTATCCCTGCAAACAAGTGCCTTGTCTGTCAGGATATCATTAAATTCAAAACATGCTTTCCTAGGCTTTTCTCTGTGCTGCATCTCCCTCTGAACCTTGTGTGTTCATTGCACTAATGCCCCTTCATGCTGCCAGATGAGACATACACTGACTGAGCGCGTGTCCAACATTCTCAGACCTCTAAACAGCTGTTATCTTGATATATCAACCACAGAATTTAATTGTAAACACACACATTCTTGCCTAACCCTACACCTACATTTTGTGTCCTACAAAGAGTAGTGTTTCAAAATGTGTAACTCAGAGCTCATTGCTGATGAACAGTGCACCTCAACAGCACTGAGCTCTGAGTGACTGTGTGTAATCACAGTAACAATAAGCAAAGGTTGGTAGTGCAGAAAAAGTAAGGTTGAGGTTGCTGCCAGCATTCCCTGTGGCCCTTAAACTGCAGCCTCTTGTATTTAAAGAACTGCACAGGCTGCTGTTGCAATTGTAGTTCAATCAATTGTGCAGGACTATTTTTGATTTATTGGTATTTATGATGTTGCACTTGTTTCACCACCCACACTTGCATGTACAGCGTACACTTAGACTTTAGGTGAACACTCATGCAGATGAATGTAAGAAAAGCCTCGTGGTGTTTAGACAAACGAGCTTGTGACTGGAAGGTCGCTGGTTTGAATCCCTGGACCGGCAGGAGATGTGGGTGGGGAAGGTGAAACAAGAGCAATGCCCTTAACCCCTGAATGCTCCCACTGCTCCTCAGGGATGGGTCAAATGCAGAGAACAAATTTTGTGTACCGTATTTTCCGGATCAAAAGTAG
>JAQQAE010003482.1:0-20151 GCA_029823295.1 Pseudamia nigra | reverse complement strand
CCCGCGCAGGGACCATGTGTGTGTGTTAGGCCGTACTGTAACTACATGTCATGCATCTGCAGTGTGTGCGTGTGTGTGTATGGAGGTGTGTGGGGGTGTGTGTGGGTGTGTGTGTGTGTGTGTTCAGGTGCATCATCTCACTCTTTTCTACCTCAAATGTATCACAGCATCTTCACGCTGTTAAAAATGGAAATCAGAGTTTATCTGTAAAGCAAATAAAATCACGGTGAAAATTGGATTTTAAATATAGCTTTTGCTGCGTACACACTATTGTTTTTTTTTCTTTCTTTCTTTATTTACTTAGAGGGGTGCATAATCAGCAGCTCATTTGCGCTTCTTAAATTTTTTCTTCTTGCTGTCAACTACCAGAGGAATTTCCTGAGTTGCGCTTGTCAAAAAAAAAAAGAAAAATCCTCTCTGTAAAGTCCGCTACAACTTGTCTTCTTCGAGTTGGAAACTTTTCCCTACAGTGTGTGTGTTTTGTTTTTATTTTTCAAAATTCAACATTCATGGGATTTATTTGCCAATACAGACACTACAGGTACATACTGTGCGTTTCTCAGAGTCAGTAAACAAACTGCACCGAAGGAGAAACAGTCATTGTACCACAGGTATATACACAATATATATACATCATCATATTTTCAGTATAAATGTATGGTACTGTGGAATAAAACTGGTATCGAGTTACTATTTTATGACAGGATAGTAGTTCTACATGCACATCAACGGTGGAAGACAGTGTGTGTGAAACAGATAAATGTCAACTGAACTTCTTTTTATTGTCGCACAAATATAGAATACAGTTTCTGCAGAATACGACATGAATTAGACGAGTGATATTTTTCCTCTACGGTGACGCTCGTTGGTCACTTCTACACTGTGAACATTGTGTAAAGCGCCAATCTGTGTCCTGACCTGCAGTACCTGTCATTGTCCACTAGGGGTAGGATCCAAGAGTGAGTCAATCCCCATGGAATCCAGTGTTCGAATGACCGTTATCAGAAATTAACAGTGTTATTTCACAGAACCAGACAAATGGATAGAATGGCTCGATTGTGCCCTTATTATTACTATATTATTGTTATTATTGCTATTATTATGTTCATCCTTGTCCATTTTCTTGATTACTTTGGTCATTTTTGGTCACTTGATTATTACATCCACCAAGGAGGTTATGTTTTTGTTCTGTATATCTGTTTGTTTAAAAGATCCCTCAAAAAGTCATGAACGGAGACTGATGACATTTTCAGAATAGGTTGGAAATGGCATAAAGACCGATCAATTAAATTGTCCTCTCCCGGTGCTTTTTCCTTGTATGATTTTGTTCATTTTATTTCCAATTTTGTTCATTTTTGCTCATTTTTGTTGCGTCTTTTGCTCAGTTTTTGTCCACTCTGTTGCCTCTTTTAATGCATGACTTATTTTTCCCAATTTTGGCTCAATCCATTGCTTATTTTACTCTTTTGTCCCTCACTTGTTCATTTTCTCAATAACTTTCTATTTCCTTCATAAATTTAGACAGAAAAGGCCCAGCAGTCATGCATTAAATGACTTGGCAAACACACAGAAAACGGAATCATTCCTTTTTATTCTGTTATTCTAGGAGAATCACGGGATGTGTGACTAAAATGTAATCTCACGCCGTGAGGAAGTTCTATAGCAGGAGACGGGTCGATCAGTATGGCATCGGCGTCGTTCCTACCCTCACCTATGACACCAGCTGTAGGTAACGACCGAACAAATGATGCTGCTTGTCCAGCCAGGAGGAGCTCAGAGTGGAGCCACTGCTGCTCCACGTCTACAGGAGCTGGTTCCCATGACTCCCTGATGCTTCCCCTCATGAGGTGGTTCATTTCTGGATCTGGATGATCTGGATGTACACATCTGGATAAGGATGGATGGACGGACAGACCGATGTAGGTTGTGTTGAGTCAGTCGTGCCCAATAAGTCATCAAATGCCAGCCACACTCCTCCTGTGAGTGCTCCTCCAGGAGGAAATCCCACACCAAATGGTTGTTCTGCGCCGGAGAACATCCCCTCTGAGATTCTGAATGAGGTATTGACTGTGTTGCGCGTGTTCTAATCTGTCAAAGTGACAGAGAGCGTTTAGGTTTTTCTCCAAATCAGTCAATAATGGAGAATATTTGTTCAGTATGATCCTGAAGAGTTTCAGAGCTGTAGCACAGGACCACAGACATGTGACTGCAGACGGTGTGGATGAAGAGGTTCATGTCGGTCTTCACACGGAAGCTGATGGAATAAAACGGACTGTGTGCGTCAAGGTCTGTACAGTTTCACGCTACGCGGCCTTTTTTTAGTGCAATTTTTATGTTTTTTTTTTACAGCGTATGAACGCGCATTTTGTCCTGCGTCCTGATTGGCTAAGGGACTGCAGGCCATTGTCAATGAATCTCCTCCGTGCTGTGTCTCCTGTACGGTACCGAATGCGTTCAGCTCGCCAAACGTACACCATCGTTCGATCGCTCGCGGTGCGACTCTGAAGTGCTGTATGTTTGCAAGTTTTCTCTGCGACAAAAACCCACGATGTCGACGAAGGCCATCGGAAAAAGACGCTGCAGCAGGACGAAGAGGAACTGCGACGCGTCAGTCACTCTGTGTCCAGCTTCGTAGGTTGATCGTTAAAATTAAATTTGTTATTTCTAAAAGCCATCATTTTTTTTAAATATAGGAAAACGTTTATATTTTTTTATTTCTCAAACAAATGTCTGGGCCTGAAAATAGGTTTTGATCTTTAGTTTCGTTCTACGCAGTAATACTGTACTTATTTTTTATTTAAAATCTACGAAGGTTTGAATTTTGAGTGTTCAAATAGAGAGAAATGTGAGAAAATGTTAATGCCTGTGTGAGAATAGTGTGTAAAGTGTGTGGCGAGGGGTTTTACAGCCTCAAAACAAATATAATAATCGTAAAAAATAAAGTTGACTGCTTCGCGGATTTCGCCTATCGCGGGTTATTTTTAGAACGTAACGGATTTGGGTGAATTTGAAAATTTCCAGAATGTACTGTATTACTGCAAAACAGTATGAGGGTTTTCATTTTGTTAATAACATTGTTAATTTACCTTCGCCCTTAATCACGAGGCTCAGCTGCAGTGTGTGTGTGTGTGTGTGTGTGTGTGTGTGTGTGCATCCCACAAGTAAAGAGGCTGGTTAACAAGGCATTAGTGCTCTGGCTGTGCTTTCTGTCACTTTGAGCCTTGTTAGAGGCTGTTTTAGCTCTGCAAAAACTAAATCAATACGCAACAGCTATTGCCTTACGACGCGCACGCACACACAAGCGCACACGCACACACTGAGTAGTGAGGCTGCAAGAGAAATCGCCCAGTCAGCGACAGCATCCTATCAAGAGCTGTTTAAGAAGATGGAGAGAGCTGTTTGCAAGATATGTGTTGCTTTGCAGAACGAGAAACACATTGAACATAGTGTTGCTCCTATTAACACATGGCGATGCCTCACTTTACAGGCTGCTAATTTATCAATAGTCCATTAGTTTAGCTGTCGATGCGTGTGTGAATGAATGTTTGTGTGTCCGACATGGTTTGCATGTTCAATAAGCCCTAGAGGCAGAATCAGTTGTTTTGCATTGTACATTTTCAAGTGTAGTTTTCCATAATTGGATGTGTCTTTCTGAAAATTAATGCCTGGACCAAAATTGCGTGGTTGAGATTTTTGTCACTGGTTAACCCTTTAACAGGTCGAGACTTTGGTGTGTATGACTCTGCCATGTTTATTTAGAGAGTCGTCCAAGTGCCAATTTGTTATTTCCATTGTTGAAGATTTTTCAAATAAATACATGCAAATTTGAAATCTTTTGACTGTGCTGTGGGCGGGTGTTTAGGTGTTTGAGGGTTAAGTAGTTGACACCAAAATGAATTCACTTTTCTTTTTTTCTTTTTTTTTTCCAACTCTAATTCCAGTGGCGGCCGCTAACAAAACTGTATAATTAGCTTTTCTAGTCAGTGAAATATTTGCACACTTGCTACACTTGTTACCTGTATGTACAAATATCACGTACAATAAAGAAATATCTGATTTGATGTAGCATCATATGAGTAACTGACTCCATTTTGACAAACTATATTATTTAAATGGTCTTAAATGTATTTAGTTGGTGATAAAAAAGAAGGTAATATTCTATAATAATATGAACTTCCTTCTGCAGAATAAACAGGTATTACCTTGACTAAGCTACTGTATCTGTATTGTCATATGTACATAGAGTATATGTGCATGTAATTGATTCTATGCATTTGAGCCATCCCTGAGGAACCTGGGCAGCCGGCATCCCAGGGGGGATCAGAGGTTAAGGGCCTTGCTCAAGGGCCCACAGTGGTGGTGATGGACCCACAGTTTAAACCAGCAACCTTCCAGTCACGAGTTCGCATCTCTACCCTTCAGGCTATTTTGCTTAAAACGTATGTAGTGTACCTTTTTAGGATATACCACTTAGTACTGTCACTTGTAATAAAGTATTTGTACACTGTCGGTATTTCTGTTGAAAGCATAGTAAGAGTACTTTCACGTCCAGAGGCGGCGCGTGTCGCCAGGCAAACGGGGAAACCACTCGGGGCCGATAGAGGGCTGATGAACTTTAAAAACGGCAGTAAAAAAGGAACAATACAATAAAGAAAATTTTAAAAAGTAATCAAGAAAATGGACAAAAATGAACAAAATCAGGAGCCAAATTAATAATGAAGAAAATAATCAAGAAATGGAAAAAATGAATATAAATTAAAATGAAATCAAAATTGTATAAAATTAATAATGAATAAAAATGAACAAAATAAGCCAAAAAATCATTTAAAATGACGAAAACAATCAAAAAATGTCATTTTGTTCTTCCTTATTGAGCTTCAACCAAAACTGCCTGAGCAAAAGTTTTTTTTTTTATCCAATATGTAACAGACTAAGAATAATGTAATAAAAAAATAAACTAGTCTCAGAGGTATTTTTTGGGGAATAATACTCAACCCTTGTAACTCTGAATATACAACAATATTGAGTTTTCTGTCATGTTAAATAGGCGCATGGACGACACGTGTGCCTATTTAACGCCTGATTGGTTCTTATCCGTCACCGCGTTTTCTCTCCGGGCTCGTCATGCTCCTGTCGCCAAACCCTTCCTGCAAAACAAGACGTTGTCGTTGACGACCAGCTGTTAGTTCAACGTGAAGACTGAATTACACGTAACTCTGCCCTCGATGTCGCCGTAGCAGCTGTTGTGTCACATTTAGGTCTTCATCATAATTTATCATAAAAGTTTCCACGCGACTTGCATTTAATACCCACGTCCAGCTTCCCTCATCAGATACACGGGTGTAGATTTCATGGGGGGTGTGAGGGCATTTGTAAAAGTTGTATATCTTATTGTCCTATTTTTTGTGATGATTTTGTTCATTTTGTTTGATTTACAGAGTATTTTTCTCCATCTTTTACATTTACAAATTAAAGTGCATCCAGTTATTGTGGTGTAATAATTCATTTACAGTAAAACATGCAGGTATTATGTCAGTTTATAATGAATTTTAGGTCATTTTTGCTCATGTTTTGCATAATTTGCTACATTTTTTATTGTTTTTTTTTTTGGTTGAGGTCTTCATTTTTTGAAATTTTCTCAGTTTTGTTCATTTTTGGTCATTTCCTTTTAGTATTTTGTTTATTTTTGAAAAATTTTTTCAGTTATATAAATTCCTGTAAGTACTTTGCTTATTTTTTTTTCATTTTGTATATTTTTGTTCATTTTGGGATTATTTTTTTCCCCTGTTTCTTCAGTTTTGTAGCGTATCCTATTCATTTTTCCCCCCATTTTGTTACATAGTTCGTTAAATTAAAAATTCTGTCAATTTCCACTCATTTTGTGGATTAATTTTTGCTCTTCATGCTTTCATTCTCCTCCATTATCTTGTTCTTTCCTTGCAGCAAAAGCACAAACCGACACAGGAACATTTCACCGGAGCACATAAAATAAAGTGTTTAATGCTCAAACTAGCCGGTCGTCTGACTTACACTGTCCCCGAATGTTCAAACAAACCCTCAGTCATATGATCCGTGGTTTCAGGACAGTACCGATGTTTATAGATGATCTCTGAACCTCTGCTGGTGTGGACGCGGATCATTTTCATTGCTTTCAAGCGACTTTTAAAGGAAAACAAATAATATATGGATGCAGCAAAGACTGTGTGCACAAAGGTAAGACTGTGCAGCTTACTGATGTTGACAGGTCGTGTTCGAGTGGCACCGGGTGGAGAACAATTAAAAATGCATGTATGCTCCTATTTATAGAGCAGAAATTTCAGTGTTATGTGACGGTCGGACCACATTGCACTTTATGACCCAGCCCGGCATAATACCTCAGTGTGTGTGGACGAAGAGGGATGCTGAGCGAGTGTGTGTGTGGGTGGGTTTTTGTATCCTAGTGAGGACCAAAAACCAAATCCACACTAATTCATGGGTACGTATCGTCACTTTCGGGACACTACTGTCATTGCCACGAGTCCATAATGCTATTTTATCACTAAAACCTGACGACATGGCGATGGAATCGTTTCCCTGTGTGTCACTGACGTATGCATCCATATTGCCTTGTCCTAATTACATATCTACATGTGCAACCATTGTCACTGGTTGAAATCAGCTGTTGCAACATTTATGACTGAGTTGCTCCTGCGGAGACTGATAAATCAGTAAATAAGTGACAATGTCCTTAAAGATGCAGGGAATTGAGCTTCTCCCTTGTTATCTCTGCCTTGCTATTAAAAACAAATCTTATTTTTATTGTCTGAGGAATGTGACGTGGTCTGCACTGTGAATTCAGAAGTCCTCACATTTGCCGTGTGTGAGTTTTTCCTGTGCACAGCTTAGAAAAAAATACAAAATACTTCAAACCTCAGTAAAACTTGATCAAATATCGGCAAACAAATTCATCACGAACTTCACAGGCTTCCAAGTTCAGCGTGGCAGCACTTTGTCTGATTATTGAATGTAATATCTTAATAACAGAGTAAAAATGGACCGGATCACTTATGAGGGTCCAAATAAAACATATGAGACCATGATGACTCAGGATTAAAATGTATTTAAGTAATGTAAGGCTGGTTTAACTCTACGGGAGTCGGGGCTTGTTGAAGCCAAATGGATGGCGCTCTAGCTGCTGCTGGTGGTATTACAACTCTAAGGTCAGTCCCAACTGCACAATCCTGGTCCTTGCCCACTGATTCAGTCAAATCAAGTCCCCATGAGGATATAAATGTGTGTGTGTGTGTGTGTGTGTGATGAGCATTTGACTGCTAAAGACCTAAAGAGCCATGAATCAATACTGCTAATGAGAGTCTTAGAGCTGGGAGAGGAGGGATAGAAAACCTCTCACCCTGTTCTTTCAATTTGTCTTTCCCTCCTCTTTCCCCTCCTCCTCCTCTGTCTCTCCCCAATCCATGTGTTTCTTCTTTTCCTTTGCACCTCTCATTTGCATGTCTCACCGTTTCCCTCGCCCCCCCCACCCTCCACACCCCTCGTTCCTCATTTCTTGGACCCGCAAGTAGGCATTGGGTTATGTTTAAAGTCTAGCATCATCTCCTCCTCTCAAATGCACTTTGCTCCACTCCTCCACACTGACAAATTGAATATTCCCTCTAAACACTATTTCCAAGTGCGGAGGCATCTCATGTTCTGCTTTCACGGCTCCGCAAACTTAACGTTAGCACCCTGTAGACTCACAAACAGCCTGTTACAGCCGCATATACATATCCTGCAGCATGAAAAATCTCCGTGCCTTAAAGGGCAATACAAGTTTTAGCTCCATAACTACAAATCGTTAATATCCCTGCAGCTCATTTTAAATGTAGACTTTAAAGTTTGAGAATTTTTTTGTGCACTTGTTTCCATTCATGTCTTTGCAGCAGCGGGAAGGTCGCACACGCGGTGTTGTTCACCACATCACAACAAGTCTGCATTTTTTTTTATCAGTTAATTGAACGTTGTAGATTTATGCACAGGCTAAGTTTTGTAAAAAAAAAAAGTTAGCGGTGCAGGATTCAGAAGCTTTATTTAGTAATTTCATATTCCTTAAAGTTGAGGAAATTGTATGAGACACATTGGTTAAAACTGAATAAAGTATACTGTATAACATGAATAAAATTAAACTCAAAAGTTCGACACTGAATTATGCATTTCCCTCAATAATACAGGCCAGCTCTGAGATTGAATTATTTTCTCATATGTGCGGGGAAAATAATCCTCCAGAGTCACAATAAACATAACTGTTCATTGGTTTTACAAAGTACCTCAGAAGTTCTACATCATACTGGTTCAAAAATACATGACGAACATGCATACAAATTAGTCTTCAGTGCGCTTCCTGAAATGAGGGCTGGTGTCCTGCAACAGAAAAATTTGGGATGATTTGTTACATTAATAGTGAAAAACGGTTACTAACACGTCATCTTTGGCATGTTTTACACTGAAAAATTCAACAGAATTGCAAATAGTGAAACATAAGGCTTGATATACTTGTTAAAATCAGCGTGGGGCCTCACAAAATGATGTGAAAGCGCCAACATTCTCACTACAAGGAGAAAGAAACGGCCTTGTTCAGATGACTGGACCTGAAACATGCTGTTTGAGTTTCCGGATTTTTGTGATGTCACAGATAAACCATCTGTGTCTTCAGTCAGTCCTCCAAAGCCACCAAAACATCCTGGGATAATGCGCCATGGCGTCCATGGCACAGACAGGAGATGGGTGTCGTCTAGAGGCGCTTGTATGGATTTAAACCAACACACTCCAAAATAGTCTGTTTGATACCGTAATTAATAACAATGTAAAGAGATGAAAAATAAAGCATCTCTGGCAATTTTGCTAAAATTTAAAATACACATTCTAGGAAGATGTAAGAATTTAATTAACTTGTTAATAAAACTGGGGTATTTGTACTTTTAAATAATATTTATAGACTAAAACAGTGTCATTCTATCTTATTTTTTTTCTACAGATAAGTAAGAAGAGTAAGATGGAATGAAAGTAAGAAAAATGTGAAGCAGTATGTGGTCTTTGTTGCATTTTGTGTTTTCTTTTGTGTTTGGATCGAAGACGTTTCGTTTCCTACCCGAGTAGCTTCTTCAATTCTAACTCGTCTGATGCAGAAAACCAGAGTTGATGCTCGGTGACTCGGGACTCCACGCTTTCATCCTAAGAGGTATTAGTTTCACCTGGGCCAAGGTCGCTACAGAGTCATCGGGGTCCCTGTCCGTGTCAGAGGCAGGGTCACAGGGGGTCATTACAGGCTTCACCCTGAGGACAGGACTCATCAGTCCACCTGCATCTCAAGGACAAAAAACATTCCTTTGAAAAGAACAATGCTCGGAACTTGGCCAGGAGGTTTGAGCGGGGGGGGGGGTTAAGGCAGCCATTTTTGTGAATCTGGACCGACCCTCTCTGACTAGAGGGGGAGGACTAAGACACAATCTCTCACCCATTTACCATCCTGTTCCTGGAACTCTACCCAGCCAAACTGGAGCCAATTTCCTGGGTCATTCACCCTCCTCCTGTCACCATCCTCGGGGTGAAACCTCTAACGACCCTCTAGCATCCTGCCTCTGCCAAAGACAGGGACCCGTACGACTCCGTAACAACCCTGGCCCAGGTGGAACGAACACCTCCCTGAGTCCTGAGTCGCTGAGTATAAACTCCGGTTTTCCACATTAGACCAACTGAAGAACTGAAGAAGCTACCTGTACAGGTAGCAAAACGAAGAAAACCACACACCTCGAGCTGTGCAGTTGAAACATCGCTGATATAAAGAACTATGAAAAACAGCCGCTTACGACGCGCAGAGTTTTGTTTTTGTATGCGTTTGTCGGTTTTTTTCATCCAGCGCCCAGGAAGTTGCACCCAGGACGATGTGCACGTTGTTTTTTTTTTCCAAAAAGCCACCACAGCAGCCGTCTAATAAAGAAGTTCAGAAGTTGCTGATTAACACAGTCGGTCACAAAGGGGGGGGGGGGTAATGGTAGTTGAGAGACCAGGCTGCACAGAGGTGAGGCGGGTTTGATAAATGGCTGACTGAGCACAGCATCGTTTAGAGTTATTAATAAAACACAGACACTGTATCGATCCGTGACACAGGCGGGGCCCAGCACCGGCAGATATGCTCTCTCTGATATAGATTTACATACGGCCCCTGTTCCCCCCGTATGGATTTAGTGGCAAAGCTCCGAGTGTTTCTCAGCCTTTGAGTGATTAGGGCTGTCCACGTCTGCTAAGGTGCAAGAAAAAGTGAGGAACAAGAAGGACGAGGAATTGAAGAAATAAATATTTACTACATACCGGATGAAGTGAGCGAGGATGAGGGCAAATCGAAGGGAGATGCCCCCCGATCCCAAGTCACCTCCTGCACACGAGGAGGTTTAAGCGGACCGGACAGGTGTCAGCAGCGGCACCGTGAAATCCCCTCCCCGAGCAGAGCTGTCGGCCGTTAGTTGAAACTCCTAATCATCTACGGCGCAACTTTTCATCCCGTCGTCGCCATTCATCATCTTCTGTAAGACGTCTCAGGGAAAAAAAACGTTAATTTACGGTGATTATGATTCTGTTTGCATATAAAATTGCTGGTAACGATTGGGACCATAATTTGGAGGGAGGAGAAGCCTGGAAAAAGACACAAGATGAAGATGCCACAGCTTAACCCTTGCATGCATTACGAGAAAAATGATCCTGATTGTTTTGGGATTGATTTTCTTCTACAAAATTAAGTGACAACAGAGGGGAAAAAAAGTGAGTATGAATCAAAGTACAAATTCCAATTCCAGTGAAGTTGGGATGTTGCATCAAAACAGAATATATTTATTTAATTGAATAATAAACTTTGTTTTTCACTCATTTTGAATTTGATGCCTGCAACATGTTCCAGAAGAGCTGGGACAGGGTCACGTTTACCTCTGTGGTACATCACCTTCCCTTTTAACAACACTCGAACGGTTGAAGCTTGTAGGTGAATTCCATCTCATTCTTGTTTGATGTACGACGTCAGTTGCTCAACAGTACGCGGTCCCTGCTGTTGGATTTTGGGATTCCCACATGTTCAGTGGGGACAGGCCAGTTTAGTACCACCACTCTTCTACCACGAAGCCACACCGTTGTAGCATGTCCAGAATGCGGATTGGCACTGTCACTGACGACGGTTTTCTGCCGTGTTCCTCAGCCCGTGTGGTGATGTGCTTCACACGATGATGTTGGTTTGTAATGCAGCGCCGCCTGAGGGATTGAAGGCGACGGGCACTCAATGTTAGTTTTCAGCCTTGACATTTACCTGCAGAAATTCTTTAATTGTTTTGGACTGTAGATGATGGAATCCATAATTTGCAATTGTACGCTGAACTGTTGGGCTATTTGCTCTTGAACAGTTGTTCACAAGCAAGGACGGGGACGCCCCTTTTATACCCACCCACTCGTTTCCAATTAACCTGCTCACCTGTGGAATGTTCCAAACAGGGGTTTTTTCAGCATTCCTCAAATTTCCCAGTCTTTTGTTTCCCCTGTCCCAGTTCTTTTGGAACGAATTGCAGGCATCAAGTTTAAAATGTGTGAATATTTGCAAAAAAAAAAAAAAGCAATTAAGCTCATCAGTTTGAACATTAAATATCTTGTTTTTGTAGTGTAGTCAATTGAATATAGGTTGAAAAGATTGCATTCTGTTTTTATTTGCATTTTACACAACATCCCAACTTATTTGGAATTGGGCTTTGTAACTTATTAAGGGCAAAAATTCAATCACAGTGTAATAACATCACATTTTACACTCATAACTTACTTAACCTCCTCTAGAAGACGTTCATGTTGCCAGATTTTATGAATGTGTGGCAGAGACAGAGATGGCCTTAAAACCACGTGTCTGAGAAATGTCATGTTAATGCCACACTGTCCATTTTCACATGCGGCTTGTGAAAAAAAAATATGGGCTCAGTATTTACTTGGGTGACTTTGGGCTGAAAGAAAAGGTTGAAATATGTAAATTACATTCACTACTCCCATTATAATGAATGGGACGAGATCTGCCACTGGGCTCCACAGCGACACTGAAACAGGAAATCGTTCCTCCTTTTATTTCAGTTATTAAAAAAAAACAAAAAACAGGACGTAGGAAAAGCAAAGTAGTTTGTCTGATTATGGAACATGACAACAGCCAAAACACAAACTGACCTCAAAACTATGTTGGGTGACATTGTGTTGACTCCGCCCCCTTCTGAGAGTCTTTCACTACCTGGCCAGCATGCAAAAATTAATATTTTAGTTGCAATCAAAGATCAAAGAAGTGTCTACCGTGGATCTGATGCACTCTTAAGTGTTTTGAACTGCTCATCATGCTAAACCAGCCCAAAATGGAGCTGAATTTCCTGCCCACAATTGTGTTTATCATGCATGACAGGGTTAAGTTCCCCTTTGTATCCTCAAATCAACACAGGCACATCCTTTCCCCCATGAAGGCACGTGCAGGGGTCCAGGGATCACCCAGAATGCTTTGCCCTGCATTGTGGACTTGTTCCTTTCAGTGCTTAGAGGAGGAGTGGGGTGGATGAGAGGCTCGTCTCTGCCAAAAGATGGGTCAGGCCCTTTCACTGCCAGCATCCTTCTTTCACCCAGGCCTCTGTCTCCCAGGGCAACTCTTCTTTCTTGTCCCTCGCATCTATGAATGTGTGTGTGTCTACATAATGTGTGTGAGGAAGAGCGCAATTGAAAGAGGAACATGAAAGGGAAAAAGCAGGCTTGATATCCCGCTGCCAAACCTTCTCCAATTTCCTCTCCACAACTAATCTGATTGGCTCCTCTGATGCTCTGACGGTGAAAGGAGATCAGGATTGGATGATGCAGGCAGGAATTGAGCAGGCAAAGGGCTGGTCTTGGCTGGGAATGTTTGGGATGAGACAGGAATTTGGGCACATTTCCCCCTATTGAACACTCTCTGGGAATAATCGTGTGCATGTCGGTGGCGTAGCATACGTCGCGATGCGTTTACAGCATCCCTTTAAGTGCTCGGTTGGCGTTTTCACGAGTGGCCTGAACAGACTGACGGGCAGGGGAAGCTTTAGATTTTGGGGGAAAAGAATAAAGGGAGGAGACGCCGAGGGAGAGGATGAGAAAAACTCTATCTCTGTTCACCCGATTTAGGATTAGCAAGAAAAGCAGGGGGCTGATGGAAAGGGGGGGGGGGGGTGGAAGACAAGGGAATGAAAGGGAGAAACACAGGGAATTAGGGATGTAAAGAAGACGCGACGAAGCCCTGATTAATGAGACTGAGCAAAGAAAATCAAAGGCCGATGTTGGGAATCGAGCTAATTGCAAGGTGTGTTTAAGACCGAAGAGCTGATGCGCTTCCTAATTTGGGAATTTATGATGAATTTATATCCATCAGTGCAACTTGGATTGATTTTCTTGCACCCCCCCCCCCCCAGTACAACAGAATAACCAGTGTTTTTTGGAAAACACAAACTGTAGTCAAGTAAAGGGGTTTTTTCCAAAGCCAAAACAGTGAGTAACTTAATAACATGACAATCTAATAAACTGCCCTCAAACAGGTATTTTGGTTATTTTTGTTTATTTCCATGCTTATTTTGAGATTTTTTGAGGGGTGATATTGTTTTTTTCTGCTTATTTTGTTTTTTGTACATTTTTGTTAGCATTTTGGTTTATTTTTGTTACTTTTGCTCATCTTTCTTATTTCATTGACCTTTTGATAAAGTTCTTGAGTATGTTGTTCATTTTTGTTAATTTACTTCATTATGTTCTACATTTCATTCTTTTTTTGCTCATTTGGTTCATTTGTACAACTTACTGTACTTGACTGCCTTGTTCAGATTTGTGAATTTTTTTGATTTTGTTAATTTTTTGCTCACTTAATTTTGCTAATTTTTTCATGGTTATTCTTGCACATTTTTGCTCATCTTTTTTAGTTTATTCATTTCGAGCATCTTGTTCATTTTGTTATTTGTTTTTTAGATCAACTTCTTTCACACCCACTCATTGAGGTGGAAATCTGATCGAAGTTAAAAAAAAAAATCCCAAATGTACAGTGGCATGCGAAAGGTTGGGCAAATTTCTGTTAATGTGAACAGTTAAGCAAGTGGAAGACAAAATGATCTACAAAAGTTTAAAAAACAGTTTTTGCAATATTTGTGCAATTTTGTTTTTTTGCAATATCAGTGTATTATTTTTGTTTTCTAAAATGTTAGAGTGGAGGTCAAGATGAGGTCTGGGAGATCAAGAAAAATACCAGAGAGACCTGCTGGTAGGATTGATAGCAAAGCAAGTCATAACCCCGTTTGACTGCAGAAGTCCTCCAGGAAGATCTCGCAGAATGTGGAGATGTGGTTCACTGCTCATCAGATGAAACCTCTCCTGCGTCTTCACCACAAAACTCAGTGTCTGAATTCTGAATAATAAACTGATATTGCTTAAAATGTTGCAAGAAAGTGTTTCATGTTTAACTTTATGCCTTTTTGGAGATGATTTCATTTTGCATTTGCTTACAGTAACTCTTCACTTTGACGAGGGATGCTCAAACGTTTGCTGACACTGTAAATGAATAAGAGTAAAAAGTATTCATTAAACAAATATTCCCGGAAGTACATTTTATGGGAAAAACTACTTCATATAAAGGAGTCAATGTACTTGAGTATTATAGGTCTTGAGTATTACAGATGCTAACATTAAAAGGCTACTCAGGCCTGAAAATGTCAAGCTTCCATTTTTATTCCAAGAATCAGGAGACATAGTTCACAGTATTTTATACACTATCATTGTTCTTACTTTGTGAAGACCCTTTGCTCTTTCAGCTCTTCAATCTCCGCGCGCACAAGACCGGATACATTAAACAAATGGCTTTAATGTGGAAGCCCTTTAGTGATCTGCACAAAGCCTTGATCGCCACGCCGCCGAACACATCCAGGATGAACTGTAAGGCCAGCTGTGAGCCCGGTTTTATAGTTCAACATCATTTCTCAGCTTCACTAATGCTTTTACCGCTTGACGGAAGTGAATCTCCGCAGCCGCGTTCTGATACTGTGTGAAAAGCTTTTCCCAGCAGAGAGGAGACCGTTGTAATGGCACATTAATGTGAGATTTTGAAACAAGACGGCCAGCTATTGCAGATCAGTCTAATGTTCAGTGGTGGAGGACGGATGCAGTGCTTCATAGTGTTTGTCATTATTGTGTAAAAATTCTGGGTAGAAATGGTTTAATTCAGCTGACATTGTCCAAAGAGAAGACCATGATGGACTGAAAACACCTGTCGTCTGACCCCTTTGATACTTATTGACCACCTGAATATCTCCATCCTACCAAGGTTTGGGATAGGTGGTGGTACTGCTGGTAGAATTCAAGTGCTGCTGGTTGTATTGACACAATTTGCATTTGCGTGAAAATAGCTGAACCAGTTACTTGAAATATGCCATGGTTATTGACCATTGGAGTATCTCCATCCTACGTAGGTGCCGCAACCCAACATCTACCAGGCACTAGTATTTGAAATTAGAAAAGCCATGGTAGCTCAAAAGTGTCAGGACAGATTTACTTGTTTCGTGACAATAATAAAATCGCCATCCTGTCAGCTTTTGGAACAGCCAATGCATGGAACAAAAAAAGACACACTAGCGTGAAAGTGATTAAAGCAATTTATTTGAACCTTGCCTTCGTTATTGGCAAATTAAGATCTCCATCCTGTCTACTTTTGGTACAGGGGTGCTGATGCTAACAAGTGAAGGTACAATAACTTGACAGAGTCTGAACCAATTTACATGAAAGTTTCCATGGTTACTGACGAGTTAATGAGCTCCTTGTGTTCAGCGTTTGAGACAGCTGGGAAGAGTGACACTGTTGGTTGTAACAAGAAAAGACTGACTCACAGTTGTAACGTGCAGATTTGATCAGTTTTCATGGGAAGGAACAACAGGAAGGGAATAGGTTAACTTGACACCAGTTCAACTTCACTACGCAGCTTCAGACGTGTTATAACAACAAGTCCTCACTTATTTGTACTTTACTGACTATACTTAACTAATAACCCAAGACTGTGGAAAGATGTCAATAGAAACACCCTGACTAGCCATAACTTTATTACCTCTTCAACTACCAGTAGTTATAATGTCGGATATATGAGGCTGCAAGTGAACGTTTAGTCCTTGAAGTTGATGTATTTGAAGCAAAAAATTGGGACGTGTAAGTGCAGGATGTAAACAACTTAGAAAAGGGCTAAACCGTGATGTCAAGACAACTGGGACAAGGCATCTTAAAAACTGTGGCTCTTGTCCGTTGGTCCTGGTCCTGCAGGGGACAGAACCCCATGAGGAGGGAAGGACAACTGGATCTCAGTCCAGTAGATGATCAAAGAGAACAAAACACTACTAACATACAGTATAATGTTGTATAAGTTTCTCCTTTAGATTCCAGAACAGCTCTGAGCCGTACCAGACCTCTGGAAGCTGCTGGAATAACTGGCGGTACGTTACACATTAGACATTATAGTGACACATACGTCAAACCCTGTACGTTAATGATCATAATGTCATGGCTGATGGAGGTGTAAAAGCCCAACAACAGTTTTCCATTTTGCCTCAAACCATTTTAAATAAGTTTTGTTCCAGAGAAGACAGGCAGCATTTCTTTTTAAATTTTTTTTCTCATTTCTGGATCATTTTCACACATGTCTTCTTTATATGATACAGCTTTAAGTTGTATTTGTGGGTTGCACAGTGACACAGACTGTGATTTCTGGAAGTGTCGGTTTTTAATGCAGTTCCGCCTGAGGACCCCGAGATCACCAGTATCCGTCCTTCCTCCTGATTCTCTGAATCTTTTGATGATATTACACACTGGATTTAAAGTCTGAGGATTTTTACATTGAGGAACATTTTTCTGAAATCATTCCACAATTTTTAGACGCAGTTCGTCACCGGTTGATGAACCTCTGTCCACGTCTACATGTGAGAGGCTCTGTCCCTCTGAAATGATTCTTCTGTATTACTGACCTGTTACCAATTAACCTCATTAGTTGCCAAATGCTGCTCCAGTTGCTTTTGGAACATTTTCAAAATAAGCAAATATTTTCCGTGAACTGATGAAAGGTCTCAGTTTTAATATCTGAAATGTCGTTTATGTTCTATTGGGAATAAAATATGGGTTCATGAGATTTGCAATTCATTGTATTCTGTTTTTATTTACATTTTATTGACAACTTTTTTTGTGGATTAACTTTTGAACCTCACATGATGGTGGGCGATCAGCTCTGGTTTTACGTTTGAAATCAGGCTTCCGCGGATCTAGTAATAACATTCCCTCCATTTGCAAAAACAATTAACTATATGAAGGTAGAAAAAAAATCCATATGCCTTTCACCACTGAGTGTAAATTGCTCTGAATTAACAGTTCTACTAAATAGCATATGTTCAACATAAGGGATTTAGTCGGTGCACAGAAATAATTACAGCAAGGTAAACATTCATTAAGCCGGAATGAACAGAATAAGTAAAACGACGTTTAACACAGCAAATAATTTCAATCCAAGCAGTGATACAAAGCAAGACATGGATACACTGACAGAGGGGGAGAGAACGAGGGGGATAAATAGGTGACAAAGAAGGATACAGGATAAAGGAGAGAGAAGGAGGTGAGAGGCAAATGAATAAATAACGGAGACACTCGCCGGTGCAGCAGAAGAAAGGAGTGAGGATTAGGAGGTGTACGGATGCGGAAAGAAGAGAGGGAGGGATGGGAGAGAGAGGAAGAAGGACGGGAATGAGGGGAAACGAAGACCTCACGCTGTGGGGAATGCTGCTGGGCATCGTCTGAGGAAAACCCGGCAGTCGCCTTTGTACTGGGAGAAGCTTCAGGTCTTCGTGGAGATGTGCATTCTCTGGTCCTTGAATTAGTGGCTTCCGAAGGTCCCTGTTGTTTTTATTTTTTATTTATTTTTTTTTTCTGTATGTTTTTGTGAGCCCGCGCCCATCACTTTCTCCATCGTCTCTCTCAAAGTCATCTATTTCCATCCATTTATCTTTCGGGCTCCTCACCTTTATCTCCATCCGTCTGTCACTTTTATTTCGTCTTTCAATTTCTCTTCCTCAATCACCTTCGCTAACTTTATCTTCTTGCCCACTCACAAAAAATACCAGAGTAGAACACTCGCCGGAAAAGGTTGACCCCAGGAAATGAGCAATATAAGCAACTAAATGTGCAAAGAAAGCTTCAAAATAGACAAAAGTGTACAAAATTATTAGAAAATGTCACACAATAAGCAACAGTGTAACATCATACACAAAATGGCTTTAAAAAAAAAGAACAAAATGTGAAACAAACTGAAAAAAATTAACAAAGTGTACTAAAACAACTAAAAACTAAGCATCAAACCAAGGAAAATAAGCACACAGATTTAACAATAATGAGCAAAAAACACTGAACAAAGTAAGAAATGAAATGACAAAATGAACAAAATGAGCTACAAACCAATTAAAATAACCAATAATATAAACAAAAATGAACGATTAAGAAAGAAACTGAAAAATATGCAACATAATAAACAGTAAGATGAACCAAAATGAAGCAAATAAGCAACTTTTTTTTTTAAACATTTGGATCTGCAGGGGATGCAGATAAAACAGGTGTGTGAATTGGTGTTTCAGATTAAAAAAAGGTGAACTTGGTGAGATTTGGATAAAGTCGCTAATAAAGTGTTTGTGCCGTCGGGATGTTTAAAGGTCCTTGGTTTCGTTTCCTGTTTACTCTTCACCTTTATCTCCTTCCATCTGTCTGTTTTATTTTGTCTTTTAATTCCTCTTCCTCAGTCACCTTCACAAACTTCATCTTCCTGCCCAGGCACAAAATATCCCGAAAGACGCAAGCAACACAAGTAAATGTGCAAAAAAAAAATCAATCAACACAAACAAACACATCCAAAGTAAATTGTCTTGATTAAGCAATGAATGAATGAACATGAGCACAATAATCAACAAACTGAAGAAAATACACGACAGACTGAGCAAAAAAACTGACAAAAATGAATAGATATGTACAAAATAAGCAACAAACTGAATAATATTGTGCATAGAATATATAAATATTAGGGCTGTCAAATGATTAAAATGTTGGTTAAATGACTAATGTTATTTGTTTCCAAATGTGTAACGACTTATACTTTTACATTTAAATTGACTTGTTGGCAGTGACGTGGGTCAAATGGAACATAAGATTTCATCACTTTTGCCTTGATGTGCGTTAATTGCGTTAAAATTTTAAATCTAATTAATTATGCAAATGAGTTAATCCTGATTAACGCATTCATTTTGACAACCCTAGTAAATATGAACAGATAAAACAGAAACAGGTGTGTGAGTTTCAGATGTAAAAGGTGAACTTGGTGAGATTTGGATAAAGTCGCTAGTGAACGGTTTGTGCCGTCGGGATGTTTAAAGGTCCCTGGCTTCGTCGCCCGTTTACTCTTCACCTTTACCTGCATCCATTTGTCTGTTTTTTATTTTGTCTTTTAATTTCTCTCCCTCAATCACCTTCACAAACTTTGTCCTCTTGCGAACAGACAATTTACACCAAAATAGAAACAGGCTGGCGTGCACGACGAGCCGTCTCACGTGCACAGAAATCCGACTGGGCGTTTTTTTTTTTTTGTATCTCAGCAGATCCCCAGGTGCAGAGCTGGTGCATCAAAACAGATCCGTCCTTCCTCGTCTCTCTCTCTCTCTCTTACATCTTCTTCTTCCATTTTCCTTGTCTGGAAGGAGCCATGACTAAGAATCCACAAACTGGAATTGACAAATTACTGGCGGCAGGCTCAAACTGCACCGCGCTGCCGTCTTTCTCCCCACTTCATCTCCGTGTTTGTTTCACTTTTTGTTTCTCTCTCTCTCTCTCCCGCTCATTTCCTGGAGTTTCCTCTTAGTCACACTTCAGTAGTCGAAGTCAGACGTTTTAATGGCGAGTGCTGTCGTTAAATATACCCCACGTGGACCTTTTATTGGGGTTTTCTGAGAGTCAATAGAAAGTTCCTCAGTGCCTTATTTCATTTTCCTTGTCTGGAAGGAGCCATGACTAAGAATCCACAAACTGGAATTGACAAATTACTGGCGGCAGGCT
>JAQQAE010003481.1:0-20151 GCA_029823295.1 Pseudamia nigra | reverse complement strand
GACCCGGAAGTGACGCAGACGTGACCCAGGTGTAGACACGTCAATCTTCAGTCGTTGTCCGCATAATTCATCGCTGTTAGAATCAATTTTTTAAATAATTTTAAATAAATTTTTCCGTCGTTATCTGAGGTTCCACTGTATTAAAAAAATGTAACTCATTTCTGTTTCATTATACTGTACATTTAGAATTTGCATTGAACATTTTAATGTGAATAGCCTCATAATGTTAAAGCTTCTCATTTCAGAAAGATATTAAAATATTTCATTTCCAGAACTAAGTTTGTCCTGGTTGTGCACTTCTAAGAACAGGTACTGAAGGCCAAAACAAAGCAGCCCGGACTTGATTCTGGCGTGAGGCCATTTGGATGCATGTCATTTCTATACTTTCTTTCTCCACATTTTCCATCTCTTTCTACTTCCTCTGCTTAATAAATGCAAAAAAGTCCAAAAGCAAATTTTCAAGCAAGACTTTCCAGCCTTGGAAGGTGTTCTTGTCAAACAACATGGCCATAACCAGCTGCTGGGCACATTTATTTAAGTGACAGATGACATGGTACAACTTTATGTAAGACTCAAACAATAGACATGCTCTTAATCAGAACATTTGTCAGGTTCTTAACAGTAATTTAAGGGTGTGCACGGCTATCAGTGCTACACATTTTAATATCACATGAATACCACATTTATCACCTGATAGTGATTCTACTTTTGACACAGAATGTGAAACTGTTCCTTTTCTCCTTCCCCTCTCGAGTTGTTTTTGATGTTTGACCTGATACATATTCACCTTACATTACAGTCTGTAGAACAAATCGTTTTGCTTTGTTTGGCGGGACAAGGCCATTCTATTTGACATTCAACATGCGCCATCCAGTATTTGCATGCATCGCTTTCAGATTTCATAAACACCACTTCAGTTCTAGGAGACAGATTGACCATTATGACTGCACAGGACAGAATACTCCTATCCAAAATTTAACCTTTTCTGAGGCCATTTGCATACCATTTCATTAAAATGACTGTAGTTCTGGACTGAAGCAGGAGTATTTTTTTCCTCTGTTAATGGGTATTTTTGACTTTTTATGGGGCACAAAGAAATAAGTGACAGACACAGCAGCATCATAGATATGCATGCATAAAACACAGCATTATCCAGTATTTTGTATTATTTTAAATATTTATTCCTTAAATAGGTGATGGCAGTGAACACAGGATCCTTTCCAAGTGCAACAGAGTTACTGTATCTCCTGTTTTCACTCATGGTCCTGCTGTGTAACTGTTATTGTCCACTTTCACAGTTTCCAGATTTGCTTCTTTAATTTAAGGCCACAGACTGAGAATTCGAAGGCTCCCCTGACGTCTGCAGCATTTGCTGTAGTTATTTTTTTGAATAGCGTGACTCTGGATTGGTTAGTGATGTGTGAAATGAAACCTGCCCTGTTCCTGCTGTTGCCCCCTGTGTCTTTCTCATAGGCTGGATGCAGTCGATAGAGGGGTCACTGTGTGGAGCTGAGCAGCCCAGTTCTGTACATCTGCTTCCTGCTGTGATGCGCTGACATCTGCGAAAATACAAAAATAGGGTTTGATGTGTTCTGCATCCAGTATGTGCATCATACAGTTATACAGTACATGGGAGATTTTCATTTCGCACAGACACAAGGAGAGTGGCCTTTGTTGTTAATGAGAAATCAATTAAATTGTATAACATTGTTGTCCAGATTGTTGATGAATATAAAAATGGCAACAGCAAGTCATAATTAAACAAAGGTGTCAGGCTGCCAGAGAGGATTCTACACAATCACAGACACATTAAGATCTGAGTCATTTGCTGTGAGAACCAATCACAAGCTGTGTAGTAGATCACCCATAATTAACATTTGCCAAGTTTCAAATATGGATAGAGTTTCCATTTGGTGTCTAACTCTCACAAGGCTTTCCACCTCATGGTGGAAGGTTTACAACAAATACTGTAGTTCAGTTTGATAAGAAAAAAATACTGAGGTGTATACTGAGGTTTATTGTTATTTACAGTTTGTGTGAGCTGCTTCTGTCCTCTGTTGGTTGCAATGCTCCTGCAGGAATTGGGAATAAAAGTGGACCTGTCAGCTCGCCAGTTTGGATTTTTTTAATGGTCTGACTGAAATCAGAACGCAGTGTTTTTAAACTGCCAAATGTTTTGTATAGCTGAAGAACCATCCAAATAAAAGTCAACCAACGTACTACAATGTTTTTTAGTTGTGATGAAGTCGTGCCTTTTATTATTATATCTGCCATCTTGTCATGGAGCAGATCCAAAATAATTTGATATTTTTTCTAATAAACTACATGAGAAACTACCAAAATAACCTTACAGTATGTGGCACTACTACAAAGTACCATTTTTCAGTTTTGTAGCAGCAGATGGAATATAAATTGAACAGAAAATAAACAACATAAGCCAAGAAAATAAAATTAAACCAAGTCATCAATGAATTTTGCAATGAGCAGATCTTGAGCACATCACATTTTTCTAGAAGCCTTAAAGTAACCATAATTAAAACCCTGTTTAAGGCTACAGTAAATCCCAGGTTATGAAGTTACTCACTATTTGAATACTTTTTATGAGACCCTTTTGCTCAGGTACTTATTTTATGAGTACTTGATCATAAAATATCAGTACTTTTATGTGTGTATTGTCATTGTATCACTACTACTACTCACCTCTCAAAGTGAAAATGCACTGGCGAAATGTTACAAGACATGTTTTAGGGGGAAATGAGCAGTATGAGTATGACCACAAGATATCAGTCAAGTAAAAGCTTCACTTGGCAATATTGTTGGTGTCACTGGTCAAAAATCTTATACTAAACTTGTAGACATTGTAACTCAAGTGATCAGAGAGGAAACTGTGCTGTGGCTCATACAGACAACATGGCAGACCCTGTGATATTTTTACTTTACGTCATCAGCGTCAAATTGAGTTATGACTTACATCTTTTAATGAAGTCTGCACTTAGGACAGGTGCTGGGGGATTTTGTGTGTTTTGTCTAATTTCTATTTAAGATTAAAGAGGATTATAGTGCTGTGAAAAAAGTGGTTGCCTCGTCCGATACCATATTTTTTGCATATTTGTCACACTTAAATATATTAGATCAGCACACAAATTGTAATATTTGACAACAATAATCTGAATAAAATTTATTTTTCTTTATTTTTGTCTATTAAGGGAAAAAAGGTATCTAAATGTACCTAACTTTATGTGAAATCAAAAGTTTAGGGCCAAGGAAGAGATTTTTTAATACACAATTCAAATCTTAAATTGGCGAATAAGTGTATATTACTGTAACCTTTTGGTATCAGTGGAAAAACTGTTTAAGTGACAACCATTGACTATACTGAGAAAAATAAAAAACTTACCTACATTACTTTAGTGTCTCAAACTGCTTGGAGTGCATTGCCAAACACATACTTAAAGTCATTATTGCTTAGGACAGTCAGAATTTGATCAGTGATTAAAGCAAAAGGAGGATATTTTGATGAAACCAAAGTTTGGGTTTATTTTGACAAAAGTTGCTGTTATTGTTGTTAAATTGATATAACTATTAAATATTACAAGTATTTATATAGATATTATTTTTCTTTTTTCTTTGCATGAAAAAATGGCCAGTTTGACATATATTTTAAAAAATCTGGGGTGGCCCTAAACTTGGCTAGTAGTGTATATGCCCCCTAACGCTAATAACTGGTTGTGGTATCCTTGGCAACAACAGCTATGATCAAGCATTTGTGATAACTAGCAATGAGTCTTTCACACCGACGTGGAGGAATTTTGGGTCACTCTTTGTGGCAGGATTGTCGTATTTCAGCCACGTTGGAGGGTTTTGAGCATGACTGACCAGTTTAAGGTCAATGCCACAGCATCTGAATTGGATTTATGTCCTAGGCCACTTCAAAACCTTTATTTTGGTTTTTGAGACATTCAGACATATGCATTTTGGATCTTTGTCCTGCTGCAAAACCCAAGTAAAGCTTGAGGTTATGAACTGATGACGCAAGACACTCCTTCATGACAGAGAACAGAATTCATTATTCCTTTGATTACACCAAGTCAAGCCAGGTACTGTAGATTTATCCCCCCCTTAATAAATGAAATTGTCATTTCAACATTGCATTTTGTATTTATTTGAGTTATCTTCATCTAATATAAAAATTAGCCTGAATTGTCTAATCAGAAATATTTAAGTGTGACAAATACAGAAAAAAATAAGAAATGAGGAAGGGGACTTTTTTTTTTTTCGTCTGCGTCTAGTCTATTTTGCACATTAATTGAAACAGTTTCCCTGCTGTAATGAGTTTGCTGCAGTTTTTTTGTTAAAATGAAAATTTAGCTTCAAGGAGGGAAGCATGGCTAAAAATGGCTGAGATCCACATTAGATCACTAATATACACGACTGTCAGCTGTGACTTGATTAGAATTTTGCTGACACCTCCCCACTTGGATGGGAACACGTTCCTGACAAGCAGGATGACGGCTGCAATCCGGTGTTTTTTGAGTGACAAATCTCAGATCACAGATGGCTGATGCGAAGAAGAAAGGAGTGGTGTTGAAGATTTTGGTTCCTTGTCTACTTGGGGAAAAAAATCAGAGTCTCTGCAGGGTTTCTGAGTACATCATTAAAGCCTTTATATATATTTATAGCTTTTCAAGCTGAATATGTATGAGGAATAAAATCACACTACAGCTCCAACACTACAGCATGGTCTGGTCTTGTCTGTCTGTGTCAACATACTCACTTCATTTTCAGGATCATCGTTAATCACCACCACATTCATCAGGCTGCTCCATCGTAGTGACTATGGTCTCTGACACTGCTTTAAAGCCACTCGTAAAGGCAGTTGGCAGTGTAACAGCTGTTGAGTAGGCTTCAGCATGTTCTATGAATGTCACGCTCTCCAAACAACTTATATCTGTTACATAATGAAGGAACATTGTCAGTGTAGAGGCCATCACATACTGTAATGCAATGTCAAGCCAATGTGAATAAAATATGTTCGGAGATATTATTTAACCTAATGCAACAAGATAGAGACACGAACATGTTTCCAAATGACCAGAGTCCTTGTTGATGTACAGGTATAATAAAGTATGTACAAATTAACTTCTTCTCATCAGTATAAACTGGGTCACTCCAGTAATTTCTGTTTAAAAACAGTTCATCAGGAAACAAGTTTAGAAAGCACTGACCTAAACTGCATCATTTTATGCATCCTCTTTACGATGTTAATGCCATTGCATTGTGCTGCAAATTTAAACACTTCCCATTTCAAATTTAAGTGAACTAACACCCCAGTCTTCTAATGAGGCTTTTTGTGAAGCATTTGCAGGGATATATTATCATCTCACTGGACTGCAAGTTTCCACTTGGACACTTGGAATTGTCAATTTTGTGCCATTTGTACCTTATTACAAACCACAGTTCAGCTGAGACATTAACACATATAAAAATGCAATGACTCTAGGTAGACAGTAACACTCATGGTGAAACAAGCCAGAATTATTAAGGAAAATGGTGAAAATGTACCTTATTTCTAGTATACACTTTATATCCCTTATTTTTCCACACTCATGTTGTGTTTCTTCTGTCCTGGCCATTACAGATACTGATTTTATTTGAGAAACTTTTTAATATTATGAGGTCTAGAAATGTGCAGTGACATAATTTTGTAGATGATTTCTTCCAAGCAAGTGAAACAGAAACATGTCGATAAATGACCCCTGTATTTTCAATCAGAAAATGTTTCCCACTGTGAGTTTTCTCCAAAGCACAAGGTTACATCTGTGTTTTCCATTAAGGTCAACTAAATGCATTGCAAACTATTTAATCTCACACTCACAGTGCCCGAGAGTAATTAGAAGTCATGCTCCCTGCAGAATCGTGTCAGTGCTGCTCAGCATTAACTGCTCCTTTCAGGTCTTACTTCTTCCATCGGACTATGCTGTGGTCTGTCCAAAAATGAAATGTGTGGGTTTTTTTGCTGCTATCTGATATAGGCATGGAAGTGTCAGTGGATCAAATATTGGATATGTTTTGACTCCTCATTAGTGCTTGCTCATTTTTATTTTTGTCAGTTTACAGATATATTCAATTTTTAGACCGCAAACAAGACATTTATGTGCAAAATTCTTTATGAATAATAATATTGAATATAATTTCAGACCAGACTGCAGGGGTGACTAAAACAAGTTGTATTTGTTTATAATGGAATCCACCAAGAAGATTGTTGGATTGCATTCCTACAAGAGAAAACAACAAACACTTAGTTGAACCTAAACTGAAACATCTTTGCCTCCCACTCTTTAATGGTATCTGTAAACAATCACTAACCATCTGGGCTTAAATGAACTATTGACTGGCACCCTGTCTGCATCACAACAGGTTTGTTTCTTGTAAACACACGATGACCATGTGTGTAGATCTAACAAACAGGTCTTTCCCAAAGTTATCCGCTTGCTTGCATCTCTGTTGCTCAGAAACTCCCTGTAGATTTCGTGTGAATTAGGGTAGTCATTGATTTGCAGTACGACTGTTTTACTACTTTTGTCTGAGCATCTCTTGTGATTTTGCGGAAACGTATTGAGGTACACTATTTGCCAGCAGGATTAGCATTGGATGTGTTTTATCCAAAGGATTCCTGGTATGAAAGAGCACTTTGTTCGCTCGAGCACAGTGCAGCAAACTGAGTTTCACTCTCTGTTGTTTGTCAGTAGCAGTAGTCAGTCAGCTTTTAGGTTACTTTGATTACCTGTGGGAGAGTGGCTAACCACAAAATTAACATTTTTTGTTTATGTAACTTTGCAAAAACTTGCCTATTGATTTTGATTGTTTAGTATTAAAGGGGACTGGAGCCAATAGCAGAACACAGGGTGAAAGGCAGGAAAAAGTTACAGCTGTCTTGAAATCAATAGCACATACTCAAATATAAGGTAGGCAACTGCATATGTTTAGCTCTGCTTCTGGGAACGTTTGTCACTTTTTCCTGTTTTGGATGACTTTCCTTTGCAATGCCAAAACAGAAAGGCTGTGCAGATGTTTCTTTGCTGCTCTAGAGAAAAAAGACACTGCATTACTCTAATATAAGAGTGAAAATTATTTGGTAACATAATCTTTATTTCTAATAAAGATACATTTCTAATATTATAGAAAATCTCAAATTTTTGCAAAATTGGAATTGTTTATCAATAACATTGGTCATTAATTTTACATGGACCAGTGTAAATGCAGTCTTGTACAGAGAACATCAGGCTATTTCTAGCATGAAAGAGGCTTGACTACTGAATGCTATCTGTCTTGGTATAACTCTGCATATTGAGCCTGTCAACACATAGGATGTTTGCTTAATCCACTTTCACCTGCAGGAATTTGTGTAAACTGTTTTGCGTCTGCTTATGAGAAAAAGTCTTAAAAATATCTTTGTAACAGCTGAAAATACAGCTTCTACAGCAGAGTAGCTCAGAAAGACGGTGTGAAAGCTGGATGCCAGAAGGATGATTCCAAAAGAAAATACAAAGGTGTAGTAAAGCAAATGTACTTGAGGCAGGACCCTAATCCTGTTCACATTATACTTAAATGCAACATCCATCCAGTGTGAACGGTCTACGGCTCTGAAGCTACTCGCATACGCA
Source organism: Pseudamia nigra (assembly GCA_029823295.1). Lineage (NCBI taxonomy): Eukaryota > Metazoa > Chordata > Actinopteri > Kurtiformes > Apogonidae > Pseudamia > Pseudamia nigra. The sequence continues at coordinate 12,487 of JAQQAE010003481.1, read as the reverse complement.
GAAGAAGACATGACGACACATGCAGCGCACTCCTGACCAGTTGGTGATGGTAATGCACCAATAAGTTGTTTACATAAAACCGCAGTGTGCACCGTATTTACGGAAGGAAATATGATGCTACACCGGCCGGCATGTGTGGATTGATTTTTAAGTTGTTGTGCAGTCAGAGCCAACAACTTAAAAATCAAAATTATGACCAAGAGATTCCTAGTCCTTTGTTTGCATCTGATTTTGCAGCGTCGTGCCTCCTCTAGTGCAGAATTGTGATGTCCATCTCATTTCAATGAGGTAAAAGTCGGATGAAATGCGACACGACCATTCAGATTGATGTCACTTTGAAAAACATTCAATACGTAGGTCCTACAATTTAGGACCACATACTATATGAAAGCGGCCTGGGTCTGGTTTGAAAAAATTGAATTTGTGCAATTCACAATTCACAATGCCATGAAAAAATCTGATATGGGTTACATACCATGAAGAAATCAGATTTTTTTTTCTGCATTGTGAACGTAACTTTAGTGTCATAGTTTTCAGACACATGAAGTTCAATGGGTGCCATCACTTTTTTCCAGTTTCCTGTTCTAATAATAATATAGAACCATGCAGATGTCTAAGCAGGGCCCTAGTGAGCGCCTCTGTTAGAATCAGAACCATGGACAGCACTCTGATAGCCCTAGTGGGCTTCCCTGTTTGAATCAGAACCTCGGACAGCGCCCTAGTGGGCTGCACTTTTATAATCAGACCTTGGACAGTGCCCTGGCGGGCTCCTCTGCTAGGATCAGAACCTTGGACAGCGCCCTGGTGGGCTCCTCTGTTAGGATCAGAACTTTAGACAGCGCCCTCGTCGGCTGCGTTGTTAGAATCAGAACCTTGGACAGCGCCCTAGTGGGCTCCTCTGTTAGGATCAGCACTTTGGACAGCGTTTTCGTCAGCTGCTTTGTTAGAATCAGAACCTTGGACAGCACCCCGGTGGGCCGCTCTGTTAGAATCAAAACCTTGAACAGAGATCTGGTCCCTAATTTAACTTTTCCTTCAGTTGATTTATTCATGTACAAACTCTCCATTGGTCTGAAATTCTTCTATCTGTGGGAGCTGTCAGTCATAAAATGTTGAAAATACAAGGAAATTCACTTATAGTTGGACATTGTGTCTCTGTTTACTAAACACCTAGACAGATCCCAATGGTTGGCACATTCATCATTTACTCTGTTCTTTGCATTTATTTCACTTATTGTTACTTTATTTCCTATATCTTAAATTATTGATTCAATTTATGTTTTACTACGTTACTGACCATTTTCATATTTGTGCATGTAGAAAATCTTACTGCAGTCAAAACAAATAAGTACAAGTCAAAGTGCATTTTAATTAGGCTGCATTATTTTTTGTACTGCAATTTGCATTTTTCCACCTGGCTGCATGCTTTTGTTACTGATTAAGTGTTTGATTTTTAATTTTGTTGATAAAGTGTGTTCTATTAATTGTAGTGTTTAAATAGTTTAATATACACAGCACCATAATCTTCATGCTCACTAGCTCTTTTCTGTTGCCATATCAGATGGAGTTCTCCATAACACAGACCCTTCTCTTCTTCCCCACAGTGACTTATGGAAAGAATATTACTCCTATCTGCCTCACTTGTCTCACTTCCTCTCCACCCACTAAATGTGCACTAATGTACTGTAAACTACACAGCGCATTCCGGAAATTAATTGGGTTTGACTGCAACAGTTTTCGGTGCTACAAATGTGTGGTTTTATTACCCAGTGTTGTTCAGTGACTGCTTAACTCCTCACTTCAGTCTGTGATTAAAACCAAGGGAACACCTACTCCATAGATTTCTGTGTTTTTAAAAAGAAGCAAAATTGAACAGCATCCATAGGAGGCTGAAAATATCCACTGAAGTTTGTCAGGTCACATGGAAACATGGTATTATGGTTATATCCAGCATTATAAAAGGTCAAAAGCTTTAACAATATTTAGGCTTAGTGACCTTTCAAACTAAAAAAGAATATACAATCAAAAGTTCAGACACAGCTTCACCTTTAGTGTTTTTTTTTTCTTTATTTTTCTTATTTATTATAGGTTTGTACACTCATGGCATTCTCTCATCAGATTCACCAGGTGGTCACCTGAAATTCTTTTTAAATTCACATGCATGTCATGTCAAGAGTTAATTTTTGCCATTTTTGTCTTCTTAATGTGCTTTACACCATCAGTTGTCTTGTGCAGAGGAAGGGGGGGTACAGAGTTAATTAGTTAATTCATTAGTTAATTAGTACACTACAACTACTGTAGTGTACTGTATTGTCCAAATTTCATCAAGAATCACTCAATTAAGTGAAGAGGAAAGAGGCAGTCCATCATTGCTTTAAGAAAATTAATGTAATGAAAATGAAGGTCAGTCAACATAAAAAAATCCTTGGAACTTTAAAGATGTCCAAAAATGGAGACATAAAAAAAGGAAAACAAAGCTTTAATTACATGATTATATAACTATTTTTTCACAATTTGGATGTTTTCAGTTTAATGTACAGTGTTAAAAATAATAAAATTAAAAACAACCATTGAAGGAGAAGGTGTGTCCAAACTTTTACTGGTGGTGGGCATTTTTCCCAGAAACTAAAATAGACCTAAATACTGATAGCTTACAGTATATACGAGGAAATATCTTTATAAGCAGTTTAAAAACAAAAACTCTCAAATATTTTCCATTCCTGTATCAAACAACTCAGCTGAAATAGAAGTGACCACAATTTCTGTCTTACAATCATATCTCTCTGTCAAATTGTATCATGTAAGATTTCTCTCGTGGCATGTCAGACCGTATTTCATGCCCTGTTTATAGTTCTGGATTTCTCCAGGTAAATATGTAGAAAAAGCCTTGGGAATGTAAACAATCGTGGCATCTGAAATATCACAGATCATACTGCAGATGCTGTCAAGCAAAGTAAAAAAAAACAAATGAAAGCTTTTGACAAAGCAGCAATACAACTAGGACATAGAGAAGCGTTCTGTACATGGTATTTGTTTCACTCTTCTACTTAAATCACTTTTTCAAGTAAACCTCCCTAGTTGTAGTTTACTGCTCAGTTTACTCTGAGTTCAGTGGATTTGAAAAATATAGGCATCATACTACTTTAATTTATTTATTATCCAATGCTTTTGAGAAAATTCTGTTAAGAGGCAGTAAATTGGTCCCAGGTTAACAAATGCGCTGTTTCCAAACCACACCCACAGCATATGATCAAAGCTTCATGGCTTTCAAATTATGTTAGGAGCTAATACTGTATGTACAGAAGAACTGACAGTGTGCAGGCTCTGTTGTCAGCAAAGGTGTGAAGTCAGTACATCAGAGGGATATACTGACACAGAGCTACATGTAACTCGCATATCAATTAATCAAACAATGAAAATTTTAATCTGATTAATCACAGGGCCACTGTGGATTAATTTTGATTAATCACAATTAACACTCATTCGTTGTTTTTCATCTTGTGGGAGCAAAAACGCTCATGACATAAGGTTATATATACACTTTACCTGTGTTTATCTAAAGTAAACAGTGGTTGCAGGAGTAGCAAGATATTTAAATAGTTAGTGTTACTCAGTGAAGTCCAGTGTCTCCTGTCAGGACAACTGTCTTTTTTATTTTATTTTCAGTTTCATAAAGCCCATGGATTTTTGTCATTATGGTGCTTCTTGATTGTGCTTTGTACGAAGCATCTTGAAATGCAATTTGCAAAACCTCTGTAAATCCCATGTCCTCAACGACATTAACCAGTCTGCTGTTTTTTACAATACATCTGGTAATTGTGTGAACGAGTGTGTCAGAGGTCGACTTGCTGAAGCCTCTAATAAGTGATCTGGTCCATCTTTAAATTTTTGCTCCATTATTAAGATATTACGGCAAATAATTTGACAAATCACTGACGTGCTGGAGTTTGATTACATGTCACTATGGTAACTAGTCTTCCGGTGGGGTCAGACCGAGTTGGACCTTCTATTTATTCAATATGGTCATAGTTTTACCTGAGAAAAATTCGACTGCAGTTGTGGGTAAGTGTTTACACTAACAACACATAATATGATTTTGTTTAACACTGCTTGGTGAAGTTTTAGCGCCTGTGGCTAGTGGTTAGTTAGCTTTCCCTATGCTCCGCTGGCACTGCCGCTGTTCGTCCAAATATGGTTGCATCCTGTTTTTGGCTCCAAGATGTTGTCTAAGATGACACAAATATATACAGTCTATTGCACAGACTGTCCTCAAAAAGTTGAGCCATGTTTGTTACTCTTTTGGTGTTTATGGTGCATTCTGTTCTTTTTCTTCTTCTATTCTTCCGCCACATGAGCCGTACTGCACTGGAGCGCCCCCACAATTTGCTGTGGCACTGCACCATTTTCTATGGTGCATTGCATTAAAATTTGTAATCAAATTAATAATGTAAATGAATTAATCTGGATTAACACGTTAATTGTAACAGGCCTAACACATCTAAATACACCGCATCATGGTTCCAAGGAACTGGTGCTACTGCTTGCCCTTGTAAATTAAATATTCAATATAATGTCTTGTGATCATGAAGAGAGAGCATGCTGCACGAAAACATACAGTATTCACCTTTAACTGATAAGGTTTTAATAAAACATGGCTTCTGCTGCTGAAAGAGAAGACTCTACTGACCACACATGCATTTTTTATTTTAATTGTCATTGTTGCTTTTTGCAGAAAGCAAAACACTGACACATCTTCTCTGTATTTTTTCTTTAATTTTCTTAAACAGAAACCAAGTTACTTCTGAAGACATCCAAGTTGTGAAAGAACACATATGGAATTATGTGCTAAACAACAAAGTGAACAACCCAGAACATGTGTCATATCCTAGGTTGTTCAAAGTAGCCACATCTAGCTCTGATGACAGCTTTCCTCATTCATTCTCTCATCAGGGTCATTAGGTAGTCTCCTGGAATGGTTTTCAAATCACTAGTGACTTAATTTGTGGCATTTCATGACTTCTTAATGCTTTAGACCATCAGTTGTACAGAGAAACGGTGGCTACAGAGTCAATAACCCTATCAGTGCGACTTCAACTACTGTACAAATCCATATGATGGCAAGAATCATTCAGTTAAGTAAAGAAAGTCTGTCATTATGCTAAGAAATGAATGCGTCCCTAACTGCAGTCATCAAAACTGCCAAACTGTAAGTGCTGTAAATTGGCAACTGCACATTCAAAGTTTGTGAAATTTCCAAATGATTCCTATACTGAACAACACATTTTCTACATGTTAATACAAGAATTTCATTTTACTCACTCTTGATTTGTGAAGGCCTCCAGCTCTTGGAGGTTCAAATGGATCCTTGCCATCACATCAGTCTTGAGCTCCCTCCACAGGTCCTCATTCAGATTTCACATCTGGACTCCAGGCCATTCACATCATCATCCAGGAACCATTTCTTGACTAACTGTGCAGTTTGCTTTGTATTGTTATTTTAGTGGTAGCTTCCAAACTGCCCAAAGCCTAGTTTTATGCGGATTCATGTTTTTCTCCATGATCTTTCTCTTGCTCTTTTTAAAAAAATGATCCTACTTTTAGAGTTAAATGTTCTGAATTACTACCTTAAGGGAGACTCACTCTTAGAAGGAGGCAGTGACTGATTAGGCCAAACATAGCTCAAACTGCCACATAGGAGTCCAAGGTTTGTGTCCTTTTTTGCGTGTGTTGTATGTTTCATGCTCTGGGATTGTTTGTCCTTTTTATGTGTTTTTTTTTTTTTGCGTTTCATGCTTTGTGATAGTTTGTTTCTATCCCCTGACCTGAAGTCCTTTTAATCCTAAAAAAGTGTCTCATGCCAAAACTTAAACCCTCATCTCAACAACGATTACAAACAAAACTGACATTTTTGAAGATTATCTTGCGTATGCTTGCGTCATGTTGGAAAGTCTCCCTTGACTCTTCTTGAAAATGCTGTTGGTCGTGGTGCAAAGTCGGGAAACTGCCTTGGATCATAACTGAGGGTAGAAACATAATTGTAGGTTGATGACAAGCTGCTTGTCAGCTCCTTCCTCTTCCCCATCACTGTCGGTGTCAAGGCTCTGAAGATGTTCTCTCCTCAACTCCATCACATAATTCATATGTTCAATTTGCATAGTGAACTCTCTGCCAAGAACCAGTAGCTATTCCCTGTACTCACGATAAATTCTGTACAAGATGTTTTCTCATTTTCCTTTCATTACCTTGAAGTCTCTCCTGTTGCAATTCTACATCAAATGACATTTATTTTTTCACATTGTTTGAAAAAAGAAGTTCTGTCAGTGGAAGTAATAAAACCAGTTGTGTTTTATTTTTTTGAAAAGGGCTGACATTTATTCCTGAGTACGTTTTTAGCTGGTCTTTCTACTGGGTGCACCACATCAAATCACTGACAAATGGTCTTGAGCCATAGTTTTCTCACAGTTCCCTGTCGGTTCATTCTGTTTGATCTTAGAAGGGATTAAATCTAAAACCAAGTAGGCCTCAGCCAGAATCTCTGCACTCTCCACTTATGTATGTAGTCTCCCATGACATGTGGATGGATGTATTGTGGATATTGTGGTTAAAAGTCTGCTCTTTCTCTGTTCATTTTCCAACCCGTTAATCCTTGCAAAAGTTGGAGCGCTCACTGGAGTCTGTCCCTGGACAAGTGGCCATGTCACTGTAAGGCTGATGTATAGAGACACACAACCATTCACACTCACATCCATACCTATGGCAATTTATAGTGACCAACTTGACGGTGGTGAGTCTGAATCCTGGACTTTCTTGCTGGTGCTAACCTGTTTCACACCTGCTCTGTCTGCTCGTTCTCTAGATCAGGGCTATTCAGCTATTCCTCAAAGGGCCAAGACACTGCAGGTTTTCTTTCCAGCCACTCACTAAAGCAGGTGTTTTCACTGAAGAACAATCAGTGTCCCAGGCTTTTGTAGCAGTGGTTGAATACCCCTTCTCTAGATCTACATTATTACATACACTGTGAGGGAAATAAAACTATAGAAACATACGGCCAAGTGTCTATTAAGTTTTTATTTTCATTGTTTAAAAGCACAAAAACTTTCTTTGGAGCAGAATGGGAATGAGGATTAGGACTGTAAGTCCTGCTGTTGAAGTTCTGTTGCTGAACAGTCATCAGTGCAAGGATAAATATTAGTGAACCAGAGTAAACCATGTAAATATTTGGGGATTTATATGAAATACAGGTATGTGTAGAAAACAGGTAATTCCATCTAAGTGTATCCTTGCTCTTATTCTTATTTGGATGTGTTGCATTGGATTTTGAGAATGTACTGTTTTAGAAAAAAGCACAAAAGCTGTAAAGGGCATTATTATTCTCTGATTAAGATTTATTTACTTGCATTCCCAAACAGAACAAATACAAGTGGTTGAAATGTATGCCAGATTTTTTTTTTAGTCTTTATTGATAGTGATAGTAAAGAGAAACATGAGGAGAGAGCGAGTGGTGAGTGACATGCAGTGAGGGGCCATGAGTCAAATTCTTGGACCCTGCGATTAGGCCTGAGCTATGTGAGTGTGCACTCCCAGGCAAGCATTTGATTCATTCTTGACTTCTCAGAGAAATCCAGTGTGGCAGCTTAATGTTGGGGGTAAAACAATTAATTCAGTTTAAAATTCCTCACTCTTGATTAAAAACAACAAAACATGGAGAACTCACTGAAAAGGAAAGAGTCCACATTAAAGCACTTTATGATTGGGACAAATAGTACAGGCCATCCCTCCATCTTCTACCACTTCTCCGTGGGGTCGGGTCACGGGGGCAGCAGCTTGAGCAGGGAAGCCCAGACTTTTCCGTCCCCGGCTACTTCATCTAGCTCTCCTGGGGGGACCCAAAAGCGTTCTCAGGCCAGCCGAGAGACATAGTCCCTCCAGCGTGTCCAGGCAGCCTAATAAATTTGTTGATAAACCTAAAATCTGAATTTATATATACTTATTAATTAATATAGTGTAGATTAACTTGATTTTGCGACAATGTAATATTTAAATTCTGCCTGAAGGGCTGCCATGTTGAACCAGCACAGAGAGTAAAATAGTGTATATTTTTCTCCTTTTTACCTCTGACAGAACTCGGCAAGCATTCAAATGCCTGTTTTCAGAAGGAGCCGCATGATTTATTGCATTCTTGATTCAGTGACCTGATTGTGGTTGTTGTTTGATTCTTGAATATATATTATTCACAGCATATGGCATTGAAAACCCCTTGGGTGAAACATGCTCTTCTGAAAAAGCATAGTCTTTTTTTGTTCAGGAGAATTATTCTTTCTTGACAGCTGTTTTTATTTTGGTGCAGCAGCCTTTGGCAGGTGAACCATGGTGTTAATTTCTCACACTGTTCCCTGTGTAAAGGGTCTCAGGGGAGCGTCGATAGGGCTTTGACACTAACCTGACAGACATAGACGGGCAGAGCTGGACAGATTGATGGTGCTGACAGGCTCGGGGCGGGTCCTTATGTAAACCCCCCCCCCCACACTCACTCACACACACACACACACACACGTGGACAGGAGAGGTCTCAGGCTTAGGCAGAGTTATCTGTCCTTCACATCAGCCACAGTGACAGTCAATAAGCTGAGCTGTGGCAGCCGCCTCGCTTGGTCCACAAACAGCACATCACTCCTTTGAAACACACACACACAATATTGATATGCTGGTTTCAGTCTGCAGGTTTAATCTATGTATTTTAATGTCTATAACACAGACACAATGTGCAGTAATCCACATATGGTCAGCATTTACTTCAGCCTGGAACAGGATTTTGTGATGGGTGATTTTTTTTGTGACCACATGTCATGAGTTACATTTCATTCCAGAAAAATCCAGGTCTCAGATTTGCAGCATCTGTAAAATCCAGGCAAAATATCAGGCAGACACTAGTAAGACAGTGGGGGTTTGAACTGAAAAATCAATGTCAGGCCAAAGTTAGGAAATAAACAGGAAGAAGAAAATAGTGAACTAAATAATTATATACATAAAAATCAGATGTTGTACATAAAAATTGCAGTGGTACATTGCATTCACTGAAGAAAAATAGTTTTAGACTCTGTATCTCATAATTACATTATGATGTCTTTTCTCAGAATTATGAGAGAAGATGTCATAATTTAAAGAGAAACAGAAAAGGATCATCACAATAATGAATAAAAACTTGAACAGGATTTTCCCCAGCTTTATTGCGTGCACTGTTACTGCACTTTTATATACTGAGGTAATTAATGGGCTCCTGTACTGATGAACTAAAGCATAATGTCATTTCAGCAGTTTGTCACTCAGACACTTTGCACATTGGAGACAACAGATGTGTCCTCTGCAGCAGACAATGTTCAACCTGAACTTTAGAACAGTCCGTCACCTTGAATTCAGCTGCAAGCGATGAACAATAGGTCAGTGATTAAGAGTGTCTTAACCTCAGACATTTATCAACAGGACCAGCTGCTGACATAAGGTTAAGCTGAGTGCTGATTGCCTTTTAGGAGAGAATGCCATATGTCTGATATTCAGATGTATAAATACTGCATTCACAATCCGTGTCAACATACAGTATGTGGTTTGTGAGACCAATGGCTCCAAGTCCCTGAAGCAATTTACATGAAACTTGCCATGTTTATTGATGCTTTAAAGATCTCCATCCTATCAACTTTTGGAACAGGTGACTATTACATCTTGCTGGGGCCACTACTGCTTTTTTCAAGAAAAGACATGATGTCTCCAAAGTGCCTGAACCAATTTATATGAAAGTTACCATGGCTATAGACCGGTAGTAAATCTCCATCCTGTTAACATTCAGGATTGGTGGTGCCACCACTTGAAAGTGGCTGAACAAGTTATCTTGAAAATTGCCATGTTTAGTGATGAGCCATCCTGTCAATGATTGGAATAATTGGTGCTAGTGGTTGTAACTGTCCACTTTAGGCTGGTGTTGCTACAGTACTTCAATTCTAGAGGTGTTACTGTTGCACAAAACAAGAAAAGACCAAATAGCTTGGAACCAACTTGTTTGAAACTGGCCATGTCTGCTGACTACGGAATCTCCATCCTGTCAACTTTTGAGACAGATGGTGTCACAGCTTGTTCACTGGCTGATTTTTTTGGTCACTGCTTTGCAATCATAAGCGATCAAATAACCTCTAGTTGCTTTTATTTACTTATTTCCCATGGTTGTACAGTCTTCGACACAAATACAACAAAATGACTGTGAAAGTTATGCAAGAAAAGCCAGTTAAATATGGTTAGAACCACAGAACCATATTTTGAGGTCACAGAAAAAAAATTAAATCCATGATATTTATCTTTATTTACCAGTCATCTTTATTATTTCTTGATAAATGTCTCTATGGGTAGAGGGAGACAGAGCACTTGAGTTCAAAGAAAGGGCTGGAAAGTAATATTTATATGAGACAAGTGTGTATGAACTGACACACACACATTTATATTGTAATTTTTGTGATGAAAATAACTAAATAGGAGTAAACCGACAGTAACTGTATTAGACTGAACAAGATATTTGTATATTATTATGCTAAGTGTGAGTCACAGAGTCAAAATGAGGCTAAAGTTAAAAGATTAAAAACTGAACAAAGAACTGACCAAGACAAATATACATGTGACTTTCATTAGCTTGTATCAAAATTCTTGTTCTGAACTTAAGCGTGCTGAGCTTTGGCATAGCTTTTGTAAAGTAACACACCCCTCAACAGTAAGCCTTATTTTTCACTTTTGTTCTTACATTGAATCACAATAAATCTGAAACTGTCACGGGTTTAAGTGAAATAGAAAATCTGGTTGCATAAGTGCTCACACGCATGTATAATTGAAGATGCCTTCTCACGCTTTGAAAGCTCCTGTGTGGCTGTGTGTGGGAGGCAATCAGGATATTTTCGGAATAATTCTATAGAAATGCACAATTTGAAACTATCACAGTTATTTGAACTATTTCCATCTGTGAACCAGAAAGTGTGAGTCAACAGGGCCATTTTGAGAAGGTCAGCCACTGTGTTCCAGCATTTTCCAAAGGTCATGAAATTGGTTTTATAGAATCTGTAAATAGGACATGTATGTGTGAAGAATGCCTCCGGAGCAATGGTTTGAATTGTAATGCAGAAAAAATATTATTTTTCAGTGAAATGAACAGCATATGAGCGTAGATGTTTTCCTTAATGCCATGACTTAAACAGCTGAAACATCAACCTGGTTTTTTTTCCCTGTTGCATTAAACCTAGTGAACGTGAAGCTGAGAACAATTAAAACATCCAATTCTATAAAATGAAGTGAAAATACCCATTAGACATATTTCGATTAGCTGGTTTAAAATGAGTAAACAAGGCATCAGAGGAAGACGTTCTCAACAAGAACAGCACTTTTTGTTGCTGGTTTCCATCCAGAATGTTTTGGAACAGATGAAACAATAAAAATAACATCTCAGCAGTATCAGAAATGTTTTCACACGTCCTTTGAATGTCTAGGGAGACATTGTAAACAGCTCAGTCACTCCTATGAGTCTACGCTTTGTTACAGACTTTAAATATGCACCAAAAAAAGTGGATATTGGTTTCACACTCCCATGTTTGTGTTTAGTCAGTCTGTGTCCACATACCTGGCTTTTCAGATTACCTGACAGGACTAGGTGTTGCAGTCCCAATAGATTCAGCACAGTTGAGTGGGTTTGTATTACCGAGGTTGGCTTGTTTTGCTTGTTGTCCATTTGATTTCCTCCCATGCTACATATCTTCAGTTGTGTGCCTCACTTGTTTTGGCCATTAACCACAATTTGCTTAATGAAGCATGGACTATTTATTTAAAGTCTTTGGTTTGATCTCTTAAAAATGGCATAAACAATTTACTTGAAACTTGCCATGTTTATTGACGACATAAAGATCTCCATCCTGTGAACTTTTGTATATGATGGTGCTGTTGCTTTCTGATTGTTGGTTTACTGCTTTTTTCCAGAAAAGATGCAATATCTTGAAACTGTTTCAAGGAACAGTGTCAAACCCCAACTTTTAGACCAGGGGGTGCTGCTGCTTCTCACAACAAATTTGCTGTTGCTTGAAAGTGACTGAACCACGTTAAAAGGAAACCTGCCTTGGTTAGTGACCATGTCGTGATCCTGTCAGATTTGGACTGTTTTTGGAATAAGTGGCACTCGTGCTTGTAACAAGGAATTACTTGAAAAAAAAAATAAAAACATGCAAAATTCTGACACTGTGACCAGATTTTTCTGTGGATACCTTGTGTCAGCCTTTCCCAAACACCAGGTTACGACCCAAAGGTGGGTTGTGGGACAAATTATTTTTGTTGCAAAACAAATTTACTAAAAGGGAGAAAAAATAGAGCATGTTATTTTTTGCCAAAATGCACTTATTTAATATTGTAAGTATATTTAAATGATTACTCATCCAGGGTGTACCCTGCCTTCGCTCAAGTCAGCTGGGAT